>OU343054.1:16546652-16737638 GCA_910593695.2 Ocypus olens | reverse complement strand
TTTATGAAAGATTCGTTCGCAGATATTTTTGCCTTTTTTTAGAGCAGCACTGTATTCATATTTATATTTAGTGTAATATTCTCTTAGACCCGGGTTTTTTCACTTGCCTCTTTGATTAACAAAAGTGTTTCACGCATGTCAAAGAGTGTACTATTAAACCATTTTATGTTTTTGTTTTTAATTGATATCTTTTTTTCTGTAAAAGAGATGATATAGTATTCGTGTAAAATATTTACGAATGAATTGAATGCAATTTCTGGGGCACTATTATTATTGATGAAACTCCAGTCCGTTTCTTCAAGTAACTTATGGAATAAATTTACACCAACTTGAGTAATAGGTCTTGTTATATTTTGTGGGTGACTGCTTGAGGATTTCTCTAGATCAATGTTAACCTCAACCTTTATACCAATATGGTCCGACAAACCTGAATTACAGGGATATACTGTTACATTTCTACAATTCATGTTCAAAAAAACGTTATCTAGGCAATTTTGTTTGCGTGTATTAAAATCTACGGTACTTGCCAAACTATATGTTGCCAGAACATCAGACAGATGCACGGCCCGAGCATCATTGGTGTTAAATTTTACATTAAAATCACCACCGACAAAGACGTTTTTGCGGAAATCAACATTATCCAACAGGGTGCCTAAAATAGATAAAAATACATTAAAATCTCCATCAGGCGATCGATAAATACAAATAATAACATTATACAATGGCAGGAATGATGCAGCTATTTCGCAGTTTTTCTCTGATGAGAAGTAATTTAGGTGCGTTAGGCTCTTACAGCTAATATGCTTTTGAATTAATTGCATCACTTCCCCATATGCTCCTCGCCGGGCATAACTAGTGGCCATTGAATAGTCTGTTACTGACAAAGAAGGAATTTCCAGTTATTTAAGCCAGTGTTCACTAATGCATAATACGTGAATGTTGCCGTTTGTAGAAAGAAATGCTTCCAGTTCATTTGTTTTATACCTAATACTTTGAATATTGATAAAATAAATTGTTATCGTTGTTTGGTTCAAGGCTTCGTTATTTAACAGCTGCTTGCGGGGCGATTCTCCTAAAAATATAGCGATCGAGAACAATTCCACTCGGCCAATTATTCGGATCCATTAGAGAATTATGATATTTGTAATCGGCGCCTATATTAAATGCAGGCACCCGGGTGTCCAGTTTTTCACATGTGAAACTAGATGAATTTATAATTTGTTTTACGTGCTCCTTCATATCGTCCTCACCAACATTGCTTTTAATGCGTTTCATAAATACCCATGTTTTCTTTGGTTCAGCCTCTATTTTAGATTTAATAGTGGCCCCCGTTCCAATAATTAATTTCCTTTGTGGATACTTGTTTTTTTTTTCTTATAAGTAACAGAAGTGAAATTTGCGTTACTGCGGTTAGGATCATCAATTTTAAGGCACGTCTCCACTGTGGGATTTTTAATAAAATCCAGATTTAAAATTGAGGGGTTAGGATTTTTGTTTACCGGAGACAGCTGCTTAGCGGCAGAGACTAAATCCATAGGTGCGCGCGCGAGATTCGCAGACTCGGCGCCGTCCTTGTTTACTGCGGGATTATTTACGATTTTTGACCTTCGTTCTGCAATTTCTGTCGATTTTTTGGACGGAAAACTACTGGCACGGAGACGAAGCTGGGTGTTTTCTTCTTCTAACCGTCTGATTTTCTCCTGCATAAGAGTAGTGGTTAGCTTCAGTTCCTCTACTCGCTCCTTCATACACATGCCTCCTTTTGGAAGTTAAATTCCAAACTGGAGTCTATTGTACACTGGCTCACACCGCCGTTTGCTATCGGCAATTTGCAGCACATTTTTACTCGTTTCGCACATCCAGAGTGATAATATGATTTGCAAGTCGCGCACTGTACACCTGACTTTGCTATATGGCCACATGCACATGATTTTATATTAGTTGCACTAAACTTTTCAACGTTTTTGGAATTTGTATTCGCACACACTAATTCACGACCGTCCTGACGTTCGGCCATCTTGAAAAAAAACAAAAGAAAAAAAAAAGGGAATTAAAGCGCGAATTAGGGTGTTTAATACCATATTAAACATGCAAGTGCGTGTTTAATAAGCATATTAAACAAGCAGATGCGTGTTTAAGAAATTGAGTGTTAAATGTACCCCATTAATGCTGCCCATGCAATTAAATAATGCGCACATTATAACATTTTCGCGAACAAAAGTATTTTTTTTAACATTCTCCTTTATTAATAAAATTAAATTTACTCATACAGACTTCGCGGTGTGCAAATTTATGCTCATTGGGTGCAAATTACTGGGATTCAGTTGATTAAACATTTTCACGAAAACCTGAGAAACTATCCGAGGGTCTTTTGTAACATTTAAAAAATCAACATTTTTTTAATAATCATCGTAGACCACAAAGTATACCTTTTTTCATCAGGAGAACGAGAGAAAAAATTTCATCTAGAAATTTTTTTTTTTGGTCAGTTTATGATTTTCGCCATTTTTTCCGTCAGGAAAAAAATGCATGCAAAAACATGTTGCGTCTCAGAAAAAAATTGAAAAAATTCATAACGGTTCTCAATGACAGGGAAAAACGTGTAAAGTAATTATTTTTCCGACAAAAATGTTTTTGGTCATTTGATGATTTCATGATTTTCGCCATTTTTCCATAATATTACTCAGGAAAAAAATGCATGCAAAAAATGTTGGGTCTCGGTAAAATTTGAAAAAATTCATAAGGGTTCTTAACAATTTTTAAAGATATTTTATCAAATTTTATGATTTGGTATCAGGATGCTAGTAACGAAAAGAGGTATTTTACTTCTTATATTTCCTGTTAAAAGTCGATCGATTTCTTTAGAAAAAATTCAACAATTTTTACGATTTGGTATCAGGGTCCTAGCAACAAAAAGAGGTATTTTACTTCTAATATTTTCTGCCAAAAGTTGATCGTTTTCTTTAAAAGAAAAGTCATCCAATTTTACGATTCATCTGGTCACTTATAACACGTTCCAACAGGAATTTTCCGGGTCTCACTCCCGGTTAAAAAGTTATTTCCTTCTGACAGTATATGTTCTTTATTTATATTAATTTTTTACAAGTACGTTCAGATTTAATCTGTAATTTAAGAAAAGAAAATGTAAAAAATCGAAAAAATCAACTTTTTTGACAATTATCGTAGACCTTTATGTTATACTTTTTTTCAATCACAAGAACGAGCTAAATGGATTGTAGTTAAAAAATTCATTTATAAAAAATTACAAAAAGTTAACAAGTCACCATGAACTTTGTGTAAATTTTTGAAAAAAGTCGATTTTTCAGACTTTGAATGGCTAAACGAAATGTCCAAATCGAACGCGGTTTTCAAATCTATGCTCCTTGTACGTAAATCAGTCGGTGTCAATTAAAATTGGCGATTTGAAATGATTTCCTAAAAAACCACTGGTTCGATTCGGAGTTTCTATATACTACTGTAAAAACCTCATTAAGACGCATCAGAAAATGTATTTGCGCACGAACAAATGTCAATTTAAAGACCGTGGAGCGTTCGCAAAGAAAACTCAAAAATTGAAAAAATCGAAAAAATCTACTTTTTTTAATAATCATCCTAGACCATTAAAGGACACATTATTTTTCATCAGAAGAACGAGAAAAATTGATTGAAGTTTTAAAATTTCAGCAGGCTATAAAATAGTCAGTTTGAAAATTTTAGAGAAAATTGAATTTTGAACGGCCGTAGCGGCCAAATCGCGGTTTGCAAGTCCGTGCTCCTTGCACACAAATTAGTCGGATTCAATTTAAATTGGCAATTTGAAAGTTTTAACGAAAATATGAAAAATTACACGATATCCCAATGAAAACATTTTTTTCTCTTTCATTAGCATTTCATTAAAATTCTCTTTCCGACTGCACCTTTTGCACGCAAATTACGTTTTGGTCCATAAATAAGGTACATATAATTCATAAGTTATGCGTACTAATTGGGCACTAAATACAGACTACATGTAATTAAGTAGTGCATTAATGGATTAGAGGATGAACGGATTTTTTTGCTATAAAATCCGATGTAACGCCAGCAAGAATCATTCTCAGCTTCGTTGGCTACAAGACAACATAGTCCGGTCCAACATGGGAGTATTGGTAAGTTAAATATTAAATTAGTTGTATATGATTAATAGAGTGGTTCTTATTTTCGAAGTATGTGAAAATCAACGGGACAACCCGGAAACTTGTTCGTATAAATAAAAAACTAATAACTGTAAATTTTGAGCCATATCGAACATTGCGTAACCGGGCCCTAGCCCTCTAAAATTTATATATTTTATTATTTTTTTACCAATTAATCTTGGTAGCTTTCTGTGTACAAAAACAATCACATAAAAAGATTGAGTCATCTAAAATGTCGCGCAAATTATAAAGAATATGCAAAATTTCAACCCTCTAATTACAATAGTTTTCCTCTGATGCACGTACAAACAAAGCAGATTTTCTTTCCATAAATTAGTTTTAATAAATTATAAAATAATTTTATTTTTAGGCAAAAGCGAGTTTGCTTGCATTAGTTGTCCTTGCAGTCGATGCTTATAGAATCGTTGAAAATGCAAATCCACAAATCTATATAAACCCCGCACAGGACGACGCAGCACATAGCGCGAATTTTGCCCCTTACCAAAACCCCTACATGCCTCAGCTACAAGCCGCCTCCTCAAACTACGAACAATACCAAAATGGTTATACACCTCCAATCTACGAACAAAACCAAAATGGTTACACAGCCCAGCCAATCGAGGGAACAGACACCAAGTTGTCTAGAAGCTACGACCACCACTACGAAGAGGATTCTCATAGCGATCAACACGAAGAACAGGCGGATGAAGGCCACGAGGAAGTTCATTACCACAAGCACAAACACGTGCACAGCCACAAGCACACCCAAGACCACAAACACCACCATCAACAGGAACACAAGCACTCGCACGATGCTCACAACCAACACAAACACGACCACCATCAAGACCACAAGCACGATCACCAACATCAGCACCAACACGGTCACGATCACAATCAGAACCACAAGCATGCGCACAGCGAGGATCACAAGCACGGCCACGATCATAAACATGATCACAATCAGGTCCACAAGCACGAGCATCTTCAGGATCATAAACACGACCACGGACACTCGCACGATCACGCCCATCAACACGATCATCATCAGGATCACAAGCACGATCATCATCACGGCCACATGCATGATCATTATGGAGATCATCAACATGACCACCATCACGGGCATAAACATGGGCATCACCATGGACACAAACATGGGCATGATCACGGGCACAAACATGAGCACAAGGAGGACCATCATCATGGACATAAACACGATCATCATCATGGCCATTACTCGCACAAGCACTACTGAGTTTGTTTTTGCGTTTTCGTTGTTATTTCCTGTTGTTGAGTTTTTACTGTTTTTCAATAAATCGTTTTACCTCTAAAATTGCGTTCTTTTCTGGTATGTTCCCATAAGGTCTAAATATAGTTGCTACTAGAAGTTAATATTGGTAAATTTAATTTAAAAAAAAATGACCATTAAATCGCTTTACCTTCAAAATTGCATTATTTTCTGGTATATTCCCATTAGGTCTAAATATGGTTGCTATTGGAAGCTAAAATTGGTAAATAGGACAAAACAATTATTTTATTTGATCATGATGGAAGTCCTGAAAACATTCCACTATGAAGTAGAGGTGGGCGAAATTACTCCTTTTAGAGTCGAGTCGTGGAGACTCGACTGAAAAGAGTCGATTCTTGAACGGGTTCTTTTAAAAATGAAAACGTATGTCTGGAAGAAAATCCTGACTACTTTGAAGAGCTGTAACTCAAGTCAAAGTGGAGATCATTTTTTATTAATAGTAATAATAAATCAATTTGAGGCAACCTTACTTGTTGCAGAAGCATTAATAAATTTAATAAAACGAAATATAGCCTGAATATGTGAATATTCAACCTGTTCGTAACTCTGCAAAGCAAAATTAAATCTTACTGAGACTATAAACAAATTACTTATTGAAACAGCTATTTCCCTGGCTAGTGCCACGCGGGATATTGAATGATACAAAAGAAAGGAGAATGTTAACCGTCGCGGATGCGCGCTGCATTTCTTAGGCGCGCGCGCGGTTTCTAATTTGCTACCACCGTAAATACGCATATGAAACGAAAACCACACACACAAATATTTAAATAAATGAATATTTATATACTTTCATTACAAATAACAACAAAAAACACAAAATTATTTATTTTTTATTTTTCAGATGAGTTAATACTATTACAATTGTTACATGCATTGTTCGTATTACTAGGTTCTTTGCACACAAAATTGTCTCAGGTGTCACATCTCATTGCTGTATACTTATTTTTTGAACGTCCACAAATACTACTGCGTCCACGTTTTCTGCTGGTTTGTTGCTTTGGTAAGTCCTCTTAGTTCGGAATTTTATATTGCTTCAGAAATATATCTGCCGGCAAGTTTGTCTCATTGGATCTGGATTGTAAGTGAGATTTTAGCAATTGTAGTGATTAGAAAAACTGGTCTGTAATTCTTACTATTATTTTTATTTCCATCAAATAATATTTGAGCATTGATTCCTGCAATATTTAGTAGGGAATAAAATATGGACATGGGCCATCATCTAGTAATTCTAGATAATGAATATAAACTGCAAAGTTAATCAACAGTATCAACACCACCTTTGGTTCGGTTATAGTATATTATCATAATAGGTTTTCCGGTTGTATCATCTATTTCTCCTTCGTCATGCATTGGAGACTAAAATTATAGACTTCGATTTTTTGGAGTGTAGGAAACCATGGTTACATCCTTTTGATATCCAAATACCGAAGATCCCGCTTCTTTATTTTTATTAGGTAGGAAATCTGTAGGAATTTCTCTTCTATTTTTTCTTACTGTTTCAAGTAGTGTTATTTTATCTTTAAGAAAAAAGAACAGTCAAGTCGATAACTTGTATACCTATTATCCACTGTTAAATTACGATTGGAGCCTTTTATATCATTGAGTAATCTATCGACAATATCTGAAAGTTTATTTGAAAATAAAAATTCACCTTCAGGCTGCTTACCACAATAAATTTCAATTGAACTGGCATAAAATGTTTCTGCATCACAAAGAGCAAACATTTTCAAGGCATACTTAGCAGGCTTGTTTGAAATATATTGTACAAAACTGCATCGACCTCTGAATGCATCCAATTTTTCGTCAATGGTAACAAACTCAGTATGTTGGTAACATAACTGCAGTTCTTGACAAAAATTGTCAAAACATCCGTAATTGGAGCCAATTTATCTAACTGTTTTCTCTACAATCTCGTTTCCCCATCATAAAATCTGATGGAACTCAATAAAAATAAAAATCACTTGTGACTCATAGCAGCTCTCAAAATAGGCATACCAGTTCCATCATTATTCCATAATTCCCTAACATTCATATGGCTTCCTTTTTTTATGCCAATCAAATACAATATGCCAAAAATTGCCTACAGTTCAGACTATGTTGTATATTTTGTATCGCGATCTCTTGAATAGCATTGATTATTTTGTGTTCTATTTATGTATTGATTTGTGTAATCTAATATTAGTTTTATAATGCTGCCATCAATAATTTTAAATAGTGCATCAGTCTCACTTACAATATCTTTCGCTGCATCCATTGGTCCAGATGTTTTTTTTAAACATTGATCGAACATGCGTTACTTTGTTTAGAGCATAAATTATTTTATTTCCTTTGCGTTATTTTATCGCGACCAACATAATTATTTTCATCATTATTACTAGTTGATGGTCAGCTTCTTCGAATTCTCGTTCCGATTGCGAGTCCAAATCACTATATTCTGTAATTTCGTCTTCAGCTCCACTCCATTCTTCCTCACTGTCTTCATAAATACGCTCCGCATCCGATAGAATTACATTCTTTGCTTCTTCTTCAAGTTCACGCTGAGAAAGGAATTTGGACCCAAAATACATAAAAAAGAATATGTTCCTGTATGTAAATAAATATACATATTAAAACTTTGGGAAGAATAAATTACAAACAAAAATGCAAAAATAAATATAATATTTGCATCACAGCGCGTAAGGTAGCAATTTTGCTACCACCCGTAATAAGTTGTGTTTATTTTTAACAGCTCTAAAAATAGAATATTTTTATGATGACATGTGGTGTAACATTGGCGTCTAGGAACATACTAAACGGCGTAAGGTCGTCGGTCAACTCAATAGATCCCCACTTAACAAAATATTTTGTTGGTAGCAGATTTGCACCAGCGCGCATCCTCGACGTTTTTTTTTACCCAACACTGCAACGGGAAAAATATGAATCCGTAACGCCTATGGATGATGAAAATATAGGTTAGACCGTGGAAGAGTCTGGGGAAAACTTTTGAGGTTCTATCAAAGATCAAAAGTTCAGGTTGGATTATATCAATTTTCTCTGAAAGTATCAATGATAAAAAAAAATGTTTCAGGTGAAATTCAAAGTGCTCGCTGTATCTCAAAACTAATCCAGGAATTAACATGAAACATTGAACATAAGTCTTATTTTATAATCCCAAGAAAAGAAAAGCTTCAGTTAAAATTTCGTATATCGGGTATTTACCTTAACCGTTTTTGGTTTCTTCACGATATTTTTTTTAAATATGAAAAATATTACAAAAAGATTTGAACAAATATCCAAGATAACAACGATATTAACCTCTTTTGTTTGAAAATATTTTCCATAAAATAATTTTTTTCGAAATTTTATTTTATTTTTTGAAAAAAAAAATTTAATGAAAAATATATTTAAACAAAAGATATTAATATCTTCGTTATCTTTAAATTTTGTTTAAATCCTTTTGTAATATTTTTCATTTTTGAAAAATTGTCGAAAAGAAACAACACACTTCCGGTGTACGAAATTTCACCAAAAGCTTTTCTTTTCTTGGGATTATCAAATAAGACTTATGTACAAAGTTTCATGTTAATTCCTTGATTAGTTTTTGAGATACAGCGCGCACTTTGAATTTCACCTGATCTTACGTAGATGTCCCAAGGTCAAAACAAGGTCACTATGTTACTCCCTGTGGGGACCGACGCTAGACAACCATATATACGCATACACACCACCTAGCGACCACGAGCAAACGCGAGACCAGCGAACAAGCCGACGCGCCACCCCGGCAAGGGATGGGCACGACACTACAAATAACGACGGACCAAGCAGTTAGAAGAAATGCTTGTTTTCAAGCGAACGAGGACGACAGGATACCATCCTCAAGCGAACGGCTTGGTAGAAAGGTTCCACAGACAGCTAAAAACATCACTAATGTGCCACAAGGATGAACCCTGGACCGACGCATTACCGATAATACTTTTAGGACTTAGAACGGCCTGGAAAGAGGATATCAAGGCAACGATAGCAGAAATGGTATACGGAGAGACACTACGACTCCCAGGAGAACTACTCTCCACGGTTACACAGAGGCCATGGATAGAACCGGAGAATTACGCGACACGAATGCGGAACATCATGAAAGCAATCAAACCAACACCAACATCGAACCACAGCAAGACAAAACCGTTCATCTTTAGAGACCTAGTGAAAGCTACGCACGTATTCATACGGAGAGACACCATGCGAAAATCACTCCAACCACCGTACGAAGGTCCATACCCAGTGATCTCACGGAACACGAACCCACTCGTAATAAGGAAGGACGGACAATCGACGACAGTCTCCATGGAACGAGTTAAGCCAGCGTTTGTAAAGAAGAAGCTCGAAGACACGAACAAAAACCTGGTAGAAAAAACGAAAACACAGCCAACAACCACGACGAGGTTAGGCAGGGCGATCAAGAATACCGTACGTTTTCAACCATGACTCCGTCACAAGGAAGGGGGTATGTGGGGACCAACGCTAGATAACCATATATACGCATACACACCACCTAGCGATGGGCGCGCCACCAGCAAGGGCTAACGTACCAACCGCCGACGAGAGAGGACGCGCCTAGAGTATTCCTAGGGCAAAGACGCGACGACCCTTCATAACGCGCTGCGGACAAGGCAGAGGCAAGGTCTCCTCAGACAAACCGTCAGGAGGTACCATAGCTACGACACTCGCATTAGCTAGTATAGTAATGCGGAAAGCGTCGAGCTTTCATCTAAATCTAAAACGCCGAGTGCGATGATTAAGAAAGGTCCCAGCAGCTTTATCACCGATCTCGACACCCAAGAGGAGGATTCGATCAGACTCGCTGACAACTCCGCCGAGCCAGACGACAGAATACCAGCAACGAACGACGCCCCGGGCCCTCTTCAGACCGGACCAGGACCACTCGACTCCAGTCCCAGTGTCACCACTGCCCCCGACGCCCTGAAGGAAACGGGCAGCTAAACCATATCCTCGCCCACATCGCATCGCATCGACCGCGACACTCTACGCTGGACTGAATCCTTGGAGGGTTCGCCTCGACGACCCCAGAAGACATTCAGTGCGGAGACAATGTCGCCGCTCGCAAGAGGAACGACCCTCACCCTGTATTAAATGTAAATACGGTTGTAAATAAATTGAAATAAAACGACTTAAAGACCACCTCTATTTGATTACCAAATAAACCGAACACAAACAACCCCAAACTCCTGTATGTTCCCTTCTAAAACGTTTAACTTTATCTGAAACGTTCTTTTGTATCAGAAAATCGATATAATCCACCCTGAATTTTTGATCTTTGATAGAACCTCAAAAGTTTTGCCCAGAATTTTACGCGGATTAACCTACGTTTTCATCATCCATAGGCGTTACGGATTCATTTTAAATAGGTTTTTCTCATAGCAGCGTTAGGTAAAAAAACTGTTTTTTTTACATTCTCTTTTGACCCAAAAAAAATGTATTCGACTTTATTCCGCAATTGACTTGATAATTTTTAAAACTATCCAGACAGAACCTATATTCGATAACCCACCTGCTCAAAAAAAAACAGCGCTAGTCAAAACTGAAACCCAAGAGAATTAACTTCGCATTGTAAAAATTGTAGAATATAAGTCTCTGCTGGAATTAATTTTAAATCTAGCCAGATTAAATATGTCAATTTGTTCTCACCCATGATATTATCAGGACATTAAACTGCTTTCCGAATAAAAAAAAATTGAAAATTTTGGCTCTTCTGGAATCAGCTTAAAGAAATCCAACGTAAACTTACATTTAACATTACACTAAAACAATCGGCATAGCGTAGTTTAATAATATAAATATATTACATAACCAGAGTTTTAAGTAGCAGATTACGCGCAAGTGAAAGAAATTGCGTACGAGCCGCGTAGCGGCGAGTAACGTAATTTCACGAGCGTATAATTGCGTTACAACTCGCGTTATGTACTTTACTTTACCTTCGACCTTACATTTATTCGCTTAAACTTAAGATATGTTGAAACTTAATCTTATCAGGGTGACGTTTAAATGTGTATGAAATTACCCGGTAATGGCAATGTAGGACGACTACCACCTAAACAAACGAATTAACGTTCTAACAATTTTCCATCGAATAATCTATTATCCGATACATTAATTGAACAAATTTACGGACATCCATAATTGTACTTGTTCTGAAGTGTTAAACTGCTAAGATACCAATGTGAGGGAATTACCGATTACGCATGGTGAGGAGTGTCGGTTATTGTTTTAACCAATATGTTGTAATCTGACGTTTAAATGTCACTGTCACTTTTGATATTTAAAGAAAACCCGCCCTCAATGACCTCCAGCTAGCTCTTAGAGTCGGTGTCGCTGTTAGAACAGCACAAGAACACACAAGGTTGGGGCAGAGGTAGAACAATTCTGACAGGCGCGATAACGATCGCTCTTATTTAAACACGGATTATACAGTAAAATGGTCAGCAAGAAAACAAAATACATACATGCATCAACAATAAAAGTCACGAAAAGAAAAAAAAAAGTCACGAAAGCAATAGTCACCAACACTTCACTTAGTTCGCACCGGGATGCCCGAAGAGTTTGCGGAGAGTAACCGGCTGCAACGGCAGCGGCGGCGATGGCAGCGGGGCGTCGTTGGATCGGCTGCTGCGGCGTCGTTGGATCGGCGGCTACGGCGTCGTTAATGGATCGACGGCGTCTCGGCTCAGCGTGGCGGCGACTTGATGTTGTGACGAATGATGAACTGAATGCTTGTGTTTCGTCTGATCTCCATGGCCTTTTACGGGGTTCACGCCCTCTTCCCTCCGGGTTGCGGGTGGTGGTAGGGTGTGACGGGAACATCGAGGAAATCTTCTCTTCCAAGAACAATTTGGGTTCGAGTCGATTTCGCAGGCAGCTGGGGGGCGGATCAGCAGTCCATTGTGTTGTCCTCGCAGCTGCACATTTCACTAATGGTTCTGTGAAATGTCCTAACGATTTCCTTGGGACTTGGACGCACAATAGGTGGAGGCTTATCTCTTCATTCTGTCTGGTAGCTGTACTTCTTCGAAAATTATCTCGTTTAGAAATGTCAATAATGCGGATTTATGTAAATAATGAAATGGAGCAATGGTTAGCTCATAAAATGCAAATTAAGATAATTACGCATTTGTTAAGACTCGTTGATAAACTAAGCGCCGATAACAAGATGAATGCACTCAGCGGACGTTAATTGTAATTAATTAATTGCTAATAAGTACGTACACTGGTGGAAAATAATGAAACACTTGAAATTTGGACGATTTTCAAACCGCCATAACTAGGCGTATTTTCAATCGATTTTGATAAATCTTCGAGAGAGAAAAACTTTGAAGTGTCTTTAAAGTAATGCATGCAAACTTAAGCGTAACGCCCCCCCTCTAGCACCCCTGTAAAAAAATGTTTTTTCAGGAAACCATGTACAACTTTGACGATGTCTTTGGAGTTGGAAAAATTGTTTTGACTCGATCCACCATAAAAACATTAATATTTGATCAACTCCCTATACAGAACTCGTAGAACGAAGTTCTAAAGATGATTTGGCACCAAGTTATGGGTGTTTGAAAAAAAGTGCATTTTGAGGTTTTTCGCACATAACTCAGCGACATTTCAAGCAAATTTGATGATTCTTTCCGGAAAAAATCTCATTTTGGCCCTACGTTAAGGGGGTAAACTCAGATTGGAATGATCCCTTTTCGAATCCTTCAACTCCCGAACAATTGCGTAGAGCCCTTTTAAAGAGGACACATTTTGCTTTTGATTTCTCAAAAGATCATCGAAATCGGTTGGATATAAGCCGAGTTATGGCCATTTCAAAATTACCTAAATTTTTACAAATCTTAAGTGTTCCATTTTTGTCCGTCAGTGTAATTTGTTTGTTTTTATTGTTTATTATTTATATGGAAAAATAGACGAATGGTGGTGAGTTAGGCCCTCATTTTTTCCGACCCTACAGATATTGTTAAAGTGAGAATTTTTTGACCCAAAATAAAGTTTTTTGTTAATGGAGTTTAAATGGTACAAAATGCGATATTTATGATTTCGCTCAAACAATAAATTTTCGTGCGTACCTCAAAGAACATGCAAATAAAATTTCATTCGTGAAAACGAAAACAATTTCGTCGAAGAACTTCGCACAAAAAATTCGCTTTTTTCAAACACCCATAACTTTGTGCCAAATCGTCGTAGGAACTTCGTTATTTGAGTCCTGCGCAGATAATTGAACACATTTCAATGCCGTTTTGGTGGATCGAGTCGACACATTTTTTCCAACTCGGTACACGTTGCGAAAGTTGGAAGTTTTTTTGCCCAAAAACGTATTTTTTTGTTCGGGGGTTGAAGGCTTCGAAAAGGAATTATTCCAATCTGAGTTTACTCCCTTAAAGTAGAGCCAAAATGGGATTTCTTCCCGAGAGAATCATCAAATTTGGTTGAAAAGTCACCGAATTATGTGCGAAAAACCTCAAAATGCAGTTTTTTTTCAAACACCCATAACTTGGTGCCAACTCGTCGTAGAAACTTAGTTCTTTAAGTCCTGCATAGGGAACTGATCAAATTTTAATTAATTTATGGTGGATCGAGTCGACAAAAAAACAAAACTCCGTAGACATAATCAAAGTTGGACAATGATTTATGAAAAACTTGTTTTTTGACAGGAGTGCTAGAGGGGGCGGAAGGGGTTACGCTTAATTTCGCATGCATGACTTTAAAGAAGACATTTCAAAGTTTTTCGCCCTTAAAGATTCATCAAAATCGATTAAAAATACGCCCAGTTATGGCGGTTTGAAAATGGTCGAAATTTTACGAATCTCAAGTGTTTCGTTTTTTTCCCTTCAGTATATATAATATAGCGATGTCCATAAGCTATAATTATACATGTTACAAATTTATGTACAACATTTTACATTTGTATATGCTCTATATATTCGTAATGGGTCGCTTACAGTTCGGTAATTTATCAATTACAAAGTGGAAGTAGGAAAAATAAAATAACAACACTTAAAATAGAAAAGAAGACTTAATTTCTATTTGGCGATTGTAGGAATTTATTTTTACTAGAATTAAATGAGTAATTGTGGAGGGTTTCACTTCGTGATATATTTTGAATAATTCCAATGAAAGTGAATAACTTTGTTGGTATCACTTTATTAACTAATAATGACTTTGTTTGTTTCGACAATTTTATCTTGTCATTGTCAAACTATGAATATTTACATTATGATTGTACACAGATTTATATATTTACGCATTGAACAGGGGGGAGAATATTAGGTCGGTCTGGTAATTGATGAGTGGGGTCGTGTCTGGATTACTTAACCTTGAAGACTTCGATGGACTCAAGTAAATCATTTTTAATCCCTTCTCGGTAAAATGGATCACCTTGAGTACATAATAATAATAATGAACTTTATTTTAAATACAAATGAGGTACAGGTTAATATAAAATAAGTAAATAATTAGGTATTTAAAATCTAATGGCGCAGTTTAGTCTTTAGCTAGAAAGCCGTGACTGTTTTTCAACTTAACCATTATGTAGATTTGTATAAAATACTAGACGACGAGTATCGTTGAATTGCGTATTTACCATTTTACAATAATGAGTTTTCCAGTAAATATTGAGTCTGAAAATTGGAGACATTAGAACACACTTATACCAGGCTAATACAAATTCAAATGCTTTTAAGGTGTTTGGCATAGTGTTTTCGAAATGATGAGACACATTTCGCTTTAGTCGCTTGAGGTATCTTATTGTATACTTTAGAAATTTGGATTGAGAATGATCGTTCAGCAAAAACTGATTTGTGTTGTGGTGGAGTTAATAAACTTCTAACCCATACATTAAGAGAATGGACGTCAGTGCGAAACTTAATTTTATGGTACAGATAAGGCGGAGTTTTGTAATGAATTATCTTACGGCAGAATGTGCCAAAATGGAGCAGGCGGCAACACTCATCTTGAGCCAACCAACCTCATGCAACTTGTGACTTTTCTAATACCAAAAATTAATCTCATACAGGAATTTTGTAAGCGTTGAATTTTATCAATAGTTTTTTTTTTATCTAAACAAAAGTGGTATACTACATCGCAATAGTTAAAGTGGGACAAGACCAAGGATTCACATAACATAGTTTTCAGCCTCTAAGATAAACAGTGCCAGTTTAATTATATTAACCTAAGATTTATGTATTCCTTATTAATACAACAAGAAATATGCTTATAAAATCTTAAATCAGTATCTATATGAACTCCTAAACTTTTTACACAATTTTTTATTTTAATAAGATTAGTGTTGTCCATAGTTATTGAAAGAAGAGGGGTCACTCTCTCTTGGATCTTTTTTGATCCAAATAAGGTAGCTTCAGTTTTAGAATAATTGATTAAGAGAGCGTGCTCATCACATTGTTTTAATAATTTTAGTCAAATCAGAGTTAATTTTAGTGCACGCTGTATTAGCATCCTTCTCAGCAAATGTGTATAACAATTGAGTATCGTCTGCAAAAAGGTAGTAATTATTTAAGTTGAGACTTGAAAAAATTTGTGACGTATATATTAAAAATAATAAAGGTCCCAAGACAGAGCCTTGTGGTACATCTCTATTAACTAAAAGTACATCTGAAAAATGATTTTCCAATTTCACAGTTTGTGATCGGTTGGTTAGGTAATGCTGAAAGAAACCAATGGATAACTGATCAAAACCAATATAAGACAAGATAGCAAGCTGTGTTCCATGATTTAAATTTTAAAGTATCACAGGCTTTTGAAAAATCTAACAGTATAAGTAAAGTAAGAAGGCCTTGGTCTTGAGAGATAATTATACTATACGCACGCCGTTTTAAGAAGTCATCTGAGGTGATTAGCGAAGGGTCGGAAAGACTGCCCTCATCAAAAGTGATTGGATATTTTGTCGCGTTACACTCACAGATGTTAACACTTTACTTGCTAGCTATTAGTGCACTGTCGGCTTCCATTTATAAATCAGTGATTCTTAAAAGATTACAGATAAGTTTCGAAATAAATATGCATGCAATAATAAAAAATTAACCATTTATATTATATACAGTTAGTGAATTGCTTTACGCACTATATGAATACCAACGCATTATTTTTAACATGCAAATATTTGTTTCTGTATTCGCCTATTGAGAACCTCAGGCATTTGAGACGCATAAAGCACCCGCCCAACACGCAAACGAGGGCGGTCCAAGTAAATCACCTCAGACGACTTCTTAAAAAGGCCCGACAATATCTGTGATGTCGGTTAGAGCTGTAGAGCAGCCATAATTTTCCGAAAACCAGACTGCGTGGCAGGCAGTATAGAGTTGCGAGACAGGTAATCATTAATTTGAGGTTTAATTACTTTTTCTAAAATCTTAGATGGAATACATAGTAAACTGATTGGCCGTAGGTCCTTAGGATCAGTAACTAAAGCTTTTTTGGTACAGGAATTGTGTGGGATGTTTTCCAAGCTATTGGAAAATATCCATGGGAAAGACATTTGTTAATAATATGAGTAATGTAAGGGGCAATCAATGGACAGCATAATTTAAGCATTTTAGCACCCATGCCATCGTAGCCTGGTGAACCCTCTGATAAATTATTAATTATGGTATTAATTTCAGATTCACTTACTTCAGTAAAGGAGAATCTAGGTTTGTGGGGATTTAGTAAATGTGAGCTATAGTATTGGTTTAATTCAAAGCAATCTGTAGAAGTGGAAGGAATGCAGTTCACAAAATAATTATTTATCATATTTATATCTAACACGTTAGACTTTTCGACTTCAGAGGTTTCCCCACGGCCAACATTAAGTTTTTTTTTAACTCTCTCCACAACACTTTAGAATCAGATTGAAATAAAACACTTCAACTTTATTATACCACTATATTTTATTCACCTGACTAGTTTCGACCATTCACTGGTCATTTTCAAACATAAGTAAATTAAATTACGGCTTTACATTTCTTATATATTACAGGGCTTCAAACTTCCGTGCTTAATGACCAGGTTGATATAATGTATTCGCCCCTGTTTGAAGCCCTGTAATATATAAGAAATGTAAAGCCGTAATTTAATTTACTTATGTTTGAAAATGACCAGTGAATGGTCGAAACTAGTCACATAAATAAAATATAGTTGTATAAAAAAGTTAAAGTGTTTTATTGCAATCTACAATCAAGATGTATCACGAAGTAAACGCCGCCAACATTAAACACTTTAGAATCATTCGATCTTAGACTAAATTCAAAATATGCTTTATTTTCTTTGTTTTTCCTAGGTCGATTAATTTTTTTATGCTATCTGTTAGCCATGGACTATATTTTTTGTAAATGTTGTTGTTATTAAGGGCGCATGTAGGTTAAATAAGTCCAGGAGCGTTGCAGAGAAATAATAAATTTTATCATCAATATTAGCCAAGGAGTAAATAAAGTCGAAGTTATAATGGGGAAGGTCAGTGTTAAGATCATTTATGCTAATTTTCCTAAACGGCCTATAAGTAAGTGTTACCGGCTTAATTTTAGGTGTCGTAGTTC
The DNA here is from genome assembly GCA_910593695.2 of Ocypus olens. NCBI lineage: Eukaryota > Metazoa > Arthropoda > Insecta > Coleoptera > Staphylinidae > Ocypus > Ocypus olens. Next base: position 16,719,591 of record OU343054.1, on the reverse strand, counting down.
GGATGTCACATGAAATCATATTGTGGTCAGAGTAATTGTGTAAACTGTCACAAGTAATATTAAACATTTGCTTACTATCAGTAATAATTAGATCAATAAGGGTGGATGTAGTATTAGTTACTCTAGTGGGCCTAGCAATAATCTGTTTGAGTGAAAAAGTAGAAACTAGGGAATCAAATAGACCCACAGAGTTATTATTTACACCTGATAAGTTAATATTAAAATCGCCAATACCGAATAAATGATCACTGCGAGGAATCAAATCACTAGAAGATACTTCTAAGGAATTCAGAAAACTAGAAACGTTGAAAGTGGGAGGTCTGTAAACTGCTCCCACAATAAACGTGTCTTTATGTATTGAGAATGAGATCCAAAGTTGCTCAATCGAGTGATCGCTATCAACTATTTTGTACTTATATAGTTTTTTATTTAAAAAGCTACCCTAGCTACTCTAGAGAGTCTATCTCTTCGCATCAGTTTGTAGCCATCAATGTAGCAGTGGCCATCTGAAATATTTTCGTTTGGACATGTTTCACTCAGTGCAATAATATCGTAATTTCCAGAATTAATTTGCAGTTTGAGTAAATCAAAATTGACTAGTAGCGACCTACAATTTATGCCTGCAAATGTAAGTCTACTCATTGTAGTAGAACAACCGACACAGCCATCGTACGAAATGAAACTTTTGAAATAAACGAATTGTATAAGCCGACAAGTATATCAAAATAAATAGTGATTAGCGTCAAATAATTCAAGTGAGGAAGAACAGTTAATTATACCAACGCAATATTTACTTTTATATGTATAAACAAACTAAATAATATGCCGCAGAAATATTGATTTATAAACAAGAACCAAATCAAATTATTAAATTATTAAGAAACGCTTAATTGTAATCTAATCAATATTTCCTTTTATAAATAAAAATTAAGCTAAATAGCCTCAGAGATATTGTAATATAATCAAAATAAATCAAATTATTAATACTAAAAAACAGTTTATAGTAGCCAACTCAATATTACTTTTGTAAATGTAAAACTAACTAAATAGTATGTATGCTGTAGAAGTACGGATAAGCAATAAAAAATAAAATATAATTCTAGTAGTCTAATAATATTTGGATATAATTTAATTGCTAAAATTTTTCTGTGCGTGGCAATTATTATTAATTAAACATAATTTAAATACAAGAAAACGAAATGTAGCCTGAATATATGAATATTCAACCTGTTCGTAAATCTGCAAGCAAAAAATTACGTCTTACTAAGCCTATGAACAAATAACTTATTGAAACAACTACTTCCCTGGCTAGTGCCACGCCGGATATTGAATGATACAAAAGAAATTTGCATGTTATTACTAGTACTACTAGATAATAACATTGGTTTAAGATCGTTTATTTCTACATACAAGACTAACTTTAAAAATTATTCTAAAATGAAATGTGAAACTTTAAACTGTAAATGTTATTATTAAAATGAATAAACCAGAAAACATTTTGACAAGGACACACCGTGCTAAACTTATCTAGTGTTACTAGATGAAACAAATTTGATAATAACTAAAAATACCACTGAATTAAAAAAATATATGAAAATTAAGTAATTGGCCATCTGCAGACGCGTTTTGAGATTTATCTCTCATCAGTGCAGCTTCGCATTTAAATTGAATGTTAAATAATAAAATACACTTACGTGAAGGTGATCGTGAACGTGAAGACGTCGTAAACGACTGAGGAGATTATGAAAGGCTTGAACGGGTTTTATACCTGATTTTGAGGTGATTAGTGAAAGTACAGATGTGAAGATATAAATGATTTTTTGCTTGCAGATTAACGAACAGGTTGAATATTCATATATTCAGGCTACATTTCGTTTTCTTGTATTTATCTAATGCTTTCTGCAACAAGTAAAGTTGTTTCTAATTTGTTTATTATTTAATCGTGTATTCGGTTCCAACGTAATCATGTTTGTGTTGCGCAATCTTGAAGAGTTCCTTTCTTCATTTAGTTAGGTCCTCTTTGAGAAGAATTTTAGATTTTTTCTTTTTGATAAAACCATATTGCGTGTTCTTTGATTGCGAAATTTGACGATAACAGCTCTTTCCTCGGTAGCTCGAGGTCCTGTGGCAAAGCATTCTTCAATATCACCATCACGGAGCGTTATTGTTAATTTCTATGATAGTATGTCTATAACCGAATTTTCAATTTGATGGTGAAGTATATTTTTTGTTGCCATTCCATGGACGCGCATGTTTTGAGAGTGCGAGCGTTGTTCGAGTTCGTCGCATCGTTCCTCCAGCTGGGAGACTTTTTTAATCAGTTTTTTGTTAGCACGTTCACAATCGTTAAATTTAGAATTGAATGAGGCGGAAATATTTGCGATTAATTCACTAATAAACTCTTTATCGTTTAATAGGGTTTTTATCAACTGTTTAGCAGAATTTTCATTTTGCACTAATTTAGCCTCACTCCGTGTATTGGGCATTTTGATGATAGAATGTTTATTTTCCCCAACATATCAGTGCATATAAAAATGTTAATAACAAATCGACGTACGCGAATCAAATTTTGATATTTAGAGCGAGAAATTGAAATAAATAATCAAAATTATTTTGCGTATTTCTCAAATCATACCAATAAGAAGTACTTTGTTTAGTAAAATCACTGAATAAAACACTTACTATGTTTTTTACCACAATTTATTTGATGTATGTACAAATATTTCATATACATACATATCACGACTTAAGTTTCGACGTTTTACTGTCATTATCAAGTGAAACAATTAATGGAAGACTTTACATTTATATCGGTACGAAAATAGGGTGAGGGTTGTTTAGTACTGTTAAATCGCAATTTTCAAGAGCTTTCCAATGAGGTATTGCCATTTAAAAAAATTGAGTTGGGGTGGCTACAGCCCCAGGAGTTGCTTAGTGAAGGTTATTTTTATGGTCATACTGATACCCCCCACATACCCTAGAAACGGATTTGAGAATTATTTTATCTTTTTTAGGTCCATACTTAACGAGCATTGCTCGTTTTTAAATAGACACCCTGTATATCTTTGTATATTTCAATAGGAATAAAGATTATTAATTATTATTATTATAAAGTTAAAAAAGAAATAGCAACACACAAATCGTAAATTGAATAAAATAATATTGCATCTGAAATTGATTTCAAAATTTAAACGTCCACTCAGAATTAACTTATTTTTGATACTTAATTAATATGGCTGCAAACAAAATGGTAATGCTTCAAACTTGTACGTTAGAAATAAAAAATGGTGATGTGGCCATCATGTTACTTTCTCCGACTTGATGATATCATTTATATTTACGTTTTCATGGTTTATTTTCAATTGAAATCATATTTTAAATGTACATCGAGCGTTTTGTAAACTCGGATGAATCTGACGTTTAAAACGTCAAAATTATGAAAGATGGAAGAATTATACTTCAAATTCAAAAACTCAGTTTACTTAAAAACTAAAGAGATTTTGAAAAAACTTATTCTTTATACGTTGTTCATTAACATAAATTTGCTGTAACTATTATCGTTTCATAAATATAATCTAAAAATTAATACATTTTTTTCTCGAATAACAATGATTTTATAAAAAATATTTTCTAGAAATTGTTGAAATCTTGGGGCTCCAAAACGAATATTACCATAAAAAAATTTGAAGAAAAAATCACGATCACGGAAAAGTGTAAATAAATTAATCTCTTTCGGAATTGGTTCTAAAATATCAAAATCGATCCAGACAAAATCCATCTTCGATATTCCATCAAAACAATTGATAAATAGTTGTAAACCAAATGGTAGTACTTAAAACTTGAACCTCCATAAAAGAGCGTTCGGTGATTGGAAAAATTGTAAATTAGTTTCAAAGTTTCAAAATCTATCTAAAATATACCTATTCTTCGCATGTATCTAAACACATTATATACAGGATGCGGCATTTAAACGCCCAAAATGTTATGGAAACGAAGATTCGGAAAAAAAAATGTTTCAAATAAGTTGCGATGAAGGGGCTGATCCCTATTAATTTTCAATTTCCTAAGCTGGTTTTCAAGGGCATATCAAAGTCAACAGGTTATTTTCAAATGAAAACCTGAAATTTAAAGAGTCTGAATGTAAGTAAACTATTACAAAGAAAACATGTTTCTGCAGCCGTCCCGAAAATAAAACTTTCGGTATGATTTATTAAATCGAACGTACAACTTTACATAAATCGTACCGAAAGTAGTTGTTTTCGATTTTGTTTCACTTTTGGAACGATTTCTATACTTTCGGGACGATGTTTGCTTTTTTAACATAAAACGGCTGCTGAAATAGTAATTTACGATACAAGTAACGTTATGAAGGTTTTTACATTACGAGAGAAAAGTTTAAAATTCTCGAGTAATGTAAAAACAAATAACGTGTGTCGTAACATGGTTTATTTTATCTTATTACAATTTTTTTTAATGAAAGAAAATGTTTAATGACAACCGTCAAATAATGCGAAATAACGTTTGTATGCCAATATCACCATAGCTACGAGTTGCGTTAAGATACATACAGAGTGACCCATTTGAAAGCGGGCCACCCTCATAATTTTCTTATTTATGGAGCGATTTTGACGAATTTTTTTTTAATGTGGAGGGGGGAAAGGTGTATTTTGGAGTCAACCAGCGTCCAGTTTCTTTTTAAACCAAAGACTACAAGATAATATTCAGAGCTGTAAAATACATAATCCATATTAGCGATTTTTTTATTAAAAATCCTCGTACGCCACTTGACTTGGCGTCCTATGAAATAGATCTATACCAAGTTTCATGAAAAAATATTCAGCATTAACGATTCTATGACTAAATTACTGACAAGTTGTTTATTATGCATTAAGAATACAGCTACACATGGATGAACAATTCATAATAGTAGGCTTTGCAATTACTAAAGTTACAGATGAAATAAAAGACGAAAATGTCAAATGTCAGTTAAGTAGTGAAATTTACGTACTGTTCCGTAAGTACAGTGTCAATAAGTATGACTCATAATTTAACGTTACAACATAAGATTGAAATAGTAAAACTTCGTGGTGACAGAGACAGGTCTGGAAGGGAAGTATCTCGAATTTTTAATGACAGACATCCAGAACTTCAAAATATTAGCAAGTCTACCATTGTGCGAGTGTGCAATATTTTTAACGAATACGGAGTTGTATCTCAGCACATTTTAATAGTTATTTAACCAACGAGTGTGTTAATGATAGCGATTATCGATCGAGACATTTTCACGCATTAATCGCCAATGAACACACGAGTTGGTTGCAAGATTTTTCCGTTCATCGTAACTAGAAAAAAAAAATAGATTAGAGAAAATTCAAATAAAACCAACCAACAAATTGCTATTAAGCCCTTTGTAGTAATATCGGCAAAAATGCGAATAGCGCCGATTCCGAATGACGCCTTACTCGTTTCTCCTCGCAGTAGGAAATAAATTCTACGTAAGTTTTTTCGTAAAAATGTTTACTCTTTTCCGGAAGCAAACTTAATGTTGCATTACTTGCACTGGCTAGTACTTTTGGTGGTGTTAATATTAACTCGACACTTTATTAACTCACAGTAGCAGACATTCAATTAATACACGCGTTTTATAAATTTGACGTTTCACACTGACATTTAATGGTATAACAAAATCGAAGGCAGTTCACCGCTAATTTGTTTCTAGCGCAGATAATTGATATGCTTTTGCATTTACATGTGGAACAAATTACAGATCATCGTTTTTTTGCTATTATCAGTCACATTTCCAGTAATTATGAGTAATTAGCCACTCATGAATTAGCTATTTAATGCTTAACCAGAAATCGTTCTTTTTTTTTAGGAAATATGATTTATAGGAATTCGGGGAATGATAGGGAATTGGCTTAGCCAGCTAGAGCATTTAGCTGCAACCAATGTATAGTATTTAATAATTCATATTTAAATGAAATCCGGACAAAGACTAGATATCCATGGACCTGCACGGCCAGTTTTCGTGTTAAAAAAGTGACCGCCCAGGTGGGACTCGAACCCGCGCCAGCGGGGTCTAGAGGCCGGACCTCTACCCACTAGACCACCGCAGCCCTAAAAATAGTTCATTACTGAAAAATCGTTCATTAATGAAAAATCGTTCATTAATAGGGGTCGATTTGAACGATTTTTGATACATTTGGGTACATTAAAGTTAGCCATTAACCAACGAGCAACGGACAAAATATTAATGTAGTACAACGGCCACGAAAAAGCAATGAACGAATTCGAAATTATTTCATCGAAAATCCGAAAAAAGGTTTGAGAATTGCAAGTTTGGACCTCCAGTTACCACGGGAAACAATAAGAAGAAACCTTAAAACATACAGTAGTATGAAGCCTTATAAACCGAAATTTCTCCACACCTTAGAATAAGGTGATAATGATAAGCGAATGGAATATTGCTTAGTGCCAAGGAGAATACCTAAATGACATAAATTTTCAAAAAAAAAATTGTTTAGTGACGAGGCAACATTTACAACCAATGGGACGGTAAATTCACAGAACACGAGGCAGTGGGCACAAGGAAATCCGGAATGGGTAATAAACTGTAGGCGACAATATTCACAGAAGGTAAACGTATGGTGCGGTATATTAAATAACAGAATAATTGGCCCCTTCTTTTTTGAAGGCAATTTGAATAGCCAAAGTTTTTTAATTAAAAAAAAAAAATAATTTTCGGATGCTGTTGAACTTTCACTTGCAGAAGTGGCTGGTCTATTGTTTCAGTTAGATGGCTGTCCTATCCACAATGCCACGAAATAGTAGATTAATGCAGTTTCCTCCGAGGTCTCCTAACTAACCCTAGATTTTTTTCTATGGGGGTTTATTAAGGAAAAAGTCTACAATACTCGTCCAACCAACGCAGAAGAACTGCGCGAAATAATAAGACAGTCATGCGCTGAAATTACACCACATTAATTGTCTAATGTTATGGCAAATATTAAAAGACGATATAATAAATGCATTCAAATAAATGGAGATTTAGTTGAAAAATCCAGAATTTAAAATTAATTCATGTGTGTTAATTTAATATTGTTTTAGAAGAATGTCTGTAAAAGACTGTTTATTAAATGCTGTTATTAAATAAAGTCGTTGTAATTCATTTGTTACCGCATGGGTTACTGGAGAAGAAGCTTCTTAATGCATAAGAAACAACTTGTCAGTAATTTAGTCATAGAATCGTTAATCTTGAATATTTTTTCATGAAACTTGGTACAGATCTATTTCAGAGGACGCCAATTCCAGTAACGTACGCGGATTTTTAATATAAAAATCGCTAATATGGATTATGGATTTTACAGCTCTGAATGTTATCTTGTAGGCTTTGGTTTTAAAAAAACTGGAAGCCGTTTGGCTCCAAAATACACCTTTTCCCTCTCCACATTAAAAAAAAATTGGTCAAAATCTCTCCATAAATAAAAAAAATATGAGGGTGGCCCGCTTTCAAATGGGTCACTCTGAATAACAACACTAGTGTTGTTAAATGTACCTTAACGTTACTCGTTGCTAAGGAGTTATTGGCATGATAACATTATAGGATAAAATACAAATATTGTACGTAACACGTTCCAAAAGTGATTTTACGGGACGCGCAGGATTCCAGGACTCGCCTATGGCGCACAGTGGGACGAATGACTATTCTAGCGCGACAAAAGCCAAAAAATTGATACTCCCAAAAAAATAAAAAAAAGCTCTTTCTATAACACTTCTTCAATCAAAATAACCGTTAGAAGTCACCTGTCGCAGATACACTTGCTGTGAAATGCGACAATGGCTATACTCACTATACTATTCTTGCCGAATACTTGCCGTTGATATGAAGGAGCGTATTTGTACATATTCAAATGCAGAAAACAATTAGTAAATGTGCATATAAATAATTGGGATTTTTTTGTGCAACTAGTACATAATAACAATTGTTCTTTCAGTGATAAGTATTTTTTCAGTTGTTCTTATTTGTCGTTATAATTTTTTGATTTCATCGTTAATTTTATAATAAATTTGGATATATTTTGGCTTGTACAACAAAATTGCCAAATTTTGCCGGAAAACGGCTTTAATGTCATTTTTCTTCAGGCATTTTCACATGATTCTTAGCATGTTCTAGTTGGGATAACTTGCGATAACTTGCGATAACTTACGATAACTTGCAAAGTTATGTACTAGCAAGGGAAGTAACCCATGTGTTCCACTCCGATTTTAATGAAATTTAGTGGATTTGTAGAGGGGCCCAAAATATTTGATACGTATTTTGTTTTGCTCGACTAAAAACCATGTTTCATCCCTTAACTCACCCCTTAAAAAATCAGCAATTTTTTTGTTTTTCGGCTATAACTTCTCAACAAATTATGATAGCGTAATTTCGTAAATTAACAAAATTAACGCCCTTTTGTATGTTCCACCCTCCTTTGAATAGTGTCCTCCTAAATGTCATCCATTTCGATATTTGGACACTAATTTGTAACTCTCCCGATTCGATCGATGCCGAGGCGATCCGTTGTGTGCTTCCATTAAAAAAAAAAACGATTTAAAACATTGAAAGTAAACACTTTTTAGCTACAGAAGTTACTTTTATTTTGAGAGACTTCAACCTTCAAAATAAATCCAGATTTGAGGAAAAATTTCTTTGTTGAATTATAATATAAAAATTAAGATTTATAGTAAATAAAATCCGGGCACGACTTAAAAATTTAAATTTATTATGGTTACATTATTTTGTTAAATAAAATTTAAGTCACTATTATTTGAAAACCTCCATTAAAAAAAAATGTATTTTTTTCCGAATTATAGCCTTTAGATGGGCGCAAATTAAAAAAAGTCCACTCACATTGGAAATCAGCAGCCGAAAAAACATAGGATCTTACTTTTATTTAAAAAAAAGGTCCATTTGACTTTTGTCGCGCTAAAATAGTCATCCGTCCCACTGTGTGGCGGTTATTTCACTAATCATGAACAATTTGTGTTAATCTACATAATATTAATTATTAGTCTGAAGAATATCAATGATGGTTAAGTCAAGTTAAACGTCGACGCCCTTCGGTTATTTATACATTATTCATATATTGCTAGACAAGTAATAGATTATAATTACAATGGTCGTTAGATATAAGAAGGTGGTACAGTGTCTGGGCCTGCTGGATCTCGAGGTTTATTTTTCTTGTTATGGGGATATCTTAAAAAACAAATCTATACACATGTTCCCACCACTCGGTTCATAAAAGAAGAGATTCAAAATGTCTGCAATAATATTGCCGAAGAAATAGTTTCAATACTTGGGTTGCATGACATTGTAAATATTTCTAAGGATGTAAATTTTATTTTTTGACCATCGGCACCTTTTTGTAGCGAATCACAAACATCAATTCAAATTTTTTTTTTGAACTACGGTATCTAAAAAGTGGTATAAAATGGTATTGAATAACTTCCAGAAATTAAAGAGAATTTAATATAGTTTCGTTTTTTGTTATTGTTGGCTGCAACCGCCTGCGACCACGTGACTTAGACAATAAAATGTATAGTGCGAATTCCGCTGCCCAAATTATAACTTATATGTAGTATTTAAAAAAAAACATCGTTTTTCTTGATAAAAATATTATTAAATAAATAAATAAAGTTCGGGTGCAAAAACAGGAGTTGCCGCCGAACTTCAACAGCTTCTAAAAGAAGATTCCACCCCAGATGCCACGGAGAATCACAGCGAAAGCGATGACGAATTCATCTAAGTATTTAAATGTAATTACATATGTAAGTATCGGAAAGAACTAATAAAAGTCCCTAATCTAGCGCAAACATGTAGTATATTAATTCCAAAATGATAAAATTTTTGTTTTTCCTATTTTTTTGACATAACAAATCTAAAGAAATCGAATCGAAAGTTATTGTTTGTCTAAATCGCTTAATTCCCCATATATGCATAATTAACTTCATATTTTCGTACAATTGGAAGTAATAATAATTATTTAAACAATTTCTTGTTTGAACCGTTTCCGCCCTAGGTGACTACGAAAACCTCGATGATCTGTCCCACTGTGCGTCGTAACAGAGAAAGTAAAAACTAAACGTAATCAAAGTAAAACCCTTATTTCCCTGATATAGACCTCAAAATCCAAATGGTTTTGCTTATTTTGGGCCATTTCCTCAATTACCAGTTCGGATTTCTTTCTCAAAGATAAACTGGGAGACTCACTTTCGTAACGTCCGATATCCACCTTGAAGGTAAATCCTCAGTTGCCTTATTTCTTGATATTTAGAAAGCGTTTGATTTCATCTGGCTTACTGTAAAAATGCCACCTCTTTACCATCCCTCGTCACATAATTTCAATCCTTAATAAGTTCCACTCCAATAGATCTGTAATGAGTACATGGGTCCCGTAATAAAAATAATTAATGTAATATTTTTTTCAGCAAAATCATTCGTAATTGTAATAATGTGATAAATGTAATTCACACAATAATCATAACAGCGCATAATAAATATCAATCGTAAAAGATAATGTAAGCAAGAAGTTGAGACACGCGCGGCCTCGCGGTCGGAATAACATCGCTAAAATAAACAACAACACATCCACGCTGAAAAACATGCCTCGTACAAAGAACTCTTTAACTTGTATCATCTAAAATCACACTTAGCACCGGGAAGAAAACGTAAACATCCTCCTGACTGAGATTCAGAAAAATGCAATTCATAAAATTCAACGTCCAAAACAAGACCAGAAAAATACTAATAAGTAAATTCACGGGAAAGTTCATGAACTTAAACATACACGAGGCAATTTGGCACGTGTATTTCTGAATGTGGCGGGGGCAAATTAGATGATAAAAGGGACGGGATCACAAAATTCGGGAGGATTTCCGTGATGGAAATAGAATGGTGAAAATCAGTGAGTGATTCGACAACATACAGGGTGAGTAATTTCTTTAATGTCTAAAGTGAACTTGTCTCAATGAATAACTGCATCCGAGTAATTACTCTGAAACGAAATATGAAACAATTCACATTTGAATAATTACTCTATTACGAAATGCGAAACACAGATCCAATGAATAGCTGCATCCGAGTAATCACTCTGCAACGAAATGTGAAACTATTCACATCTGAGTTATTACTCGAAATGCAAAATCGTCGGAGAAAGAATGACTAACCTGAGTTAGAAGACATTATACTACGAATTACTTTCTCACAACCTCCAGACGCTTTGAGCGCTAGGACCATGGGTTGTGTAGAAAGGGGGTATCGCCAAGACGCTTTGAGCGCTAGGAAAAGAACCTCCAAAATCTAATGTCTAATGACTTTAACTTGTCATTATTGAACGTATTGATTTCTTTACAACCTCCAGACGCTTTGAGCGCTAGGACCATGGGTTGTATGGAAAGGGGTATCGCCAAGACGCTTTGAGCGCTAGGAAGAGAGCCCTAATTACCATCTGAAAGAGTGACTAGCCTAAGTTAGCAGACATTATACTACGAATTACTTTCTCACAACCTCCAGACGCTTTGAGCGCTAGGACCATGGGTTGTGTAGAAAGGGGGTATCGCCAAGACGCTTTGAGCGCTAGGAAAAGAGCCTCCAAAATCTAATGTCTAATAACTTTAACTTGTCATTATTGAACGTATTGATTTCTTTACAACCTCCAGACGCTTTGAGCGCTAGGACCATGGGTTGCATGGAAAGCGGTATCGCCAAGACGCTTTGAGCGCTAGGAAGAGAGCCCCAATTACTATCCGAAAGAATGACGAATCTGAGTTAGCAGACATTATTGAACGTATTGCTTTCTTTACAACCTCCAGACGCTTTGAGCGCTAGGACCATGGGTTGTGTAGAAACGGGGTATCGCCAAGACGCTTTGAGCGCTAGGAAAAGAGCTTCCAAAATCTAATGTCTAATAACTTTAACTTGTCATTATTGAACGTATCGATTTCTTACGACCTCCAGACGCTTTGAGCGCTAGGACCATGGGTTGTATAGAAAGGGTGTATCGCCAAGACGCTTTGAGCGCTAGGAAAAGAGCACCAAATTTCTGATGGTAATCTTAAAATTTCTGATGGTAATCTTATTCTCCGAACGAAATAGTATAGTCAAGGTCATCGATTGTGTAAGTTATTCATTGAGATCTAGTTGAAGGTTTTATCGACATCAAAGAGGTCAATTGCCAAAACTCACATCGTTACAAACAATTCTGAGTCATACGTATTCTGGTCTGGTCAAAGAAAAAGTACGACAGTCGTTGTAAATCTCAATTTCTTGCAATATTGTTTTGTAAAATGTTCGACAATAGTTCTGAGACTGGTTTTCCCACAGGGTTTTCCCAGATCTATTGGTACAGCAAGGATATGTGTTCATAAATCAAATAACATACTCTTTGGTGTACCAATGCAAATGCCAGAACTAATAAATCAAATGAATATACGTCCATTCGTTCAACAAACAAGTATTTTATTTACCTAAACCTAACCAACACGCATCGACACTCGTAACGAATCTGTTAAATAATTAAGGGTTACTACAAAAATTAAACACAACGTATATAAGTACAAAAAGGTCAGACTTGACGTACTACAGATCCCTCAAAGTTAGAATTAATCGCAACCTTTCATCTTCTTTCTGGGCAGAAATGGAACTTCCACCAGGCTCCCCTCTATCCCCACTCCTATATTATACTTTCTGTTCTGATATCCATTATTCTTTAATTCTACAAAATACCTCCAGCAACTTACAGATGATAAAGCCATAATTGATATCGTGTCTACAATACCCAAAGCATTACAAACCCTATAGCAGTGGTTGACTCCCTCGAACTCTGGTTTGCGAAGTGGAGAATAAGAATAAATGTTAATAAACCCAAATTTCTAATTCTTTACTACCGTATCATAAATGATCCCTACAACCCTGAGTTACCTCGATATAATTATAGATAATAAAAATCAGTTTTAAATAACACACTGCTACAAATAAAAATATAATTATATCGAGGGTTAAATCGCTTAGAAATCTAACCTTCAGATAAACGGGTATTTCTATAGAAATTAAATTATACAAAATGATTTATTGTCCGCTAATCAATTATGGTTCTGCTTTATTTTCCAAATCCCTAAATCCTACCATATCGAAATATCAAAGTTAGCGAGAGAGTCTTCCTTAGATCAGTAACCAGAATCCCTCATCCTCTTAAACCTTTACACAAGACCTCCAACCAACTTCTCTATGACAGTACGCTAGTAATTCACCTCCCATATCTATCAGAAAAATAATTCTTCGATGGAACCAGATCTTGGCAAAGAGAAAAACTTGTTACATTGCATTTTTTTTTTAGTTTTAGTTACCCGACACGTGTTTCGATCATTATATATCGTCATTAAGGGAGTGCAACCTTTAATAATGATCTGAAATGAATTAAACACGTGTCCGGTAACTAAAAATGTTTGGAGAGATACTGATATGGTGATGTTGCCATCATGCTACTTTCTCCAACTTGATGGTATCATAGCCATTTATATTTACGTTTTCATTGTTTATTTTCAATTGAAATCATATTTTAAATGTACATCGAGCGTTGTGTAAACTCGGATGAAACTGACGTTTAAAACGTCAAAAGTATGAAAGATGGAAAAATTATACTTCAAATTCAAAAACTCAGTTTATTCAAAAACTAAAGGGATTTCGAAAAAAACTTATTCTTTATAAGTTGTTCACTTTAGCATTCTCTACAATTATTATTAACATAAATTTGCTGTAACTATTATCGTTTTATAATTATAAACCAAAAATTAAGAAAATAATAATACATTTTTTCTCGAATAACAATGATTTTATGAAAAATATTTTCAAGCAAAAGATATTCACTTCTTTGTTGTCTTCAAAGTTTGTTCAAATATTTTTGTGATATTTTTCATATTTAAGAAAATATTGGCAAAAAACAAAAAACAGTTAAGGTAAACGCCCACTTCCAGTGTACGAAATTTTACCAAAGACTTTTTAGTTCTTCGGATTATCAAATAAGATGTATGTTCAAAGTTTCATATCAATTTCTGTATTAGTTTTTCAGATACAGCGCGCACAGACCCACAAACACACAGCCACAGACACACACACAGACAGAAAATTGTTGAAATGGCATCTAGGGACCCCGAAACGGATATTTCCATAAAAAAATTTTTTGAAAAAAATCACGATCACAATACTATCTCGTACTTCGTAACGGAGAAAGTAATAAGTACTACGATTGAAAATTTTATTTTTCAGTCAGTTAAAATGAAAAATTAATACATTTTAATGACTTAAAATATTATTGCTTCTTTATTTGTCTTACAGCCGATTTTTGCAGTATGTCTTTGGATGCGTTTTTGAGTCCAGGACTCGTAATCGCTAAATATAATATTATTAACCCCAAGCTAATATAATAGTCGTAATCATCACAAAGACAACTAAAATGTGCTTATTTATGATTTGCTCTTATGGGGGATGCGCTGGGAACTTAAATTCGATTCTTAATTACATATTTTTTGTTGTCGCGAATATGGCGGCATTCATTAGGTGAGGGTCAGATGAGTAATATAAAATTTCAGTATCTTTTGTTCCTTTATACGTTTGATGAATTTCTTTTCGATGACTTTCCCCATCGATTAGACTTCCCGCAAGCGACATTAAGATTATTTTTTGCTTGCCGATAAAAAGAGAGACCGCTTGTGGGGGATTCGAGTTGTTAACACCTCGAAAACTTCTCAAACCTTAATCGCCAACTAAACCGGATTATTCGACCGGCTCAGACGAGCAAAAAGACGCCCAGTGGGATTATCCGTAATTCCCAGGCTTTATAAACACATTATTGGAGCTGTTGTTTTTCTTACACACCATAAATTACCTTCTAAGAAATAGTGAACTATTTAAGGGTATTCGATGACAAACTACGACAAACTACATTACATTACATCTAAATATCAGTTCAAAGGAATTTATTGAAAAAGTGAGGTTTATTACTAACTTTTCATTTAGTACAAAATTAATAATTAAAAAATACATAGTAAATTCAAATAACTGTCAGAAATAAATGGTCCGAATTTTAGTATAGCGTTACGTCCTTAAATCTCTTTGGGCTCCATAATGGCGTCCTTAACTTCTTCCAGTAAAGACGGCAAATCGCGAAGCAGGTCACCAGATGTGCCTTGAGAATAAGCACAAGTTCACCCCCTATTCTCTCGGGTTGTAGGTAAAATTCTCATTGCAAATATATTTTCTCTCTCCGTACAAAGTACGGTGAAGTATTGTTTCTCTGTTTCGGTGTTGTAATAAGTCATTCCAGCACAAGTTTTAGTACGGGATTAAGCTTCATTATTTAACAAATTTTGGTAACTTTTTATTTCAAAAATATGTTAGGGGCGGGTTCGAGTCCCGTCCGGGTGGTCTCTGGGTGTCTCGTGTTTGTCCCTATTTCATTTAAAAAATATGAAGTATTACTATACATCGATTGTGGATGAATGTCCTAGCTGGCTAAGCCAAGTCCCTATCATCCTCGATTCCCTAACCCGAACTCCTGTCAATCATCTTTCGTTTTTTTATATGTTTCTAGCGAGTCAATATCAAAATTATGTAAAATTAATGAAATATTCACCACAGTATAATGAACATTTCGCAGAATTGCTAAAATGTTTAAACTAGTCAAATTTACCTCAAAATAATCCTGGCCTATGATTTTGTCAAAATTGAAAAATACCTCTCCACTATTCTAGGATAATCAGTCAAGAAGGCTAGTTCTGAAATTATGCTTTATTTAAGTCCACAGAACAATCAAAAATTGACTCAAAATTGATTTCTACTTTGGTTTATCTAAAATCAGCAAATAACTCTTCCCTAAATTCCGGGATTATCGCGCCAGTTTAAACCTCAGTCTCGTTAAAAATAGGGGGCAGTTTCAGAACGATTAAAAAAATATAAAAACAAATTTCAAGTGATTCCACTTTATTATTGAGTCAAAAAAAGAAACGATTCTATTGCAAAATCCGAGATAATTGCTAAATATATAAACATAGTCTCGTTGTGAAATTTGCGCAGTTTGGGTGATTTTAAAATTTAATAACAATTACTGCAGAGTTAAAACTTTTCAAATTCATTCAAAACTGACTCCAGTTTATGGTTTAGATTAGATAATAAAAAAGTGCTATAAGAACGTATTTTCCATTTTTAAATATCACCTCAAATAACGAAGATATAAAGAGAAAACGAAAATCAGCTTTTTCAGTTTTTTGGACTTAATTCAAAAACAAAACAATTTAAGTATTTTTTTGCAGTGGATTATTAATCAGCATAAAATTCTGCAAAAGTGCTAAATTTAAACATACCCTCTATCTCTTTCAATAAGCGAGATCCCCATAGTGAGCCTCGAATTTGAAACACCCTGTATACATATCCTGGGTAACGAAAACTGGCTTTCCTTTACAACTGCCTTGATCCTCAGACTTTCCTTGCTCCAAGTAACCCTACAAGCTAATCTACGACGACAACATCATAATATCGGCACTTACCCATGATTAACGCCAATATACAGTATATTATTTTTATCGTGGGCCATAGGATTTTACATGCTAAAAATTATACCTTGTGTTAATGTTAATGTATATTTTATCATAAAATTTTGAAAGAAATTTTAGTTAGTAATAAATCAATTATTTTTCAACATGATGTGCTGCATTAGAATAAATTAAACATGTTTTATTCCATTAAAAAATTAAATTATTTAATATAATAACTGAGCAAAAATATTCAAAGTACCTTGAATATACGACATTAGTGAGGCAAGCAATCAAACGAATTTATACTATATACTAGAAAATGTCTGTTTATACTGTTGAAGAACGGGTGGAATTTGAAACGGCAATTATGAGAGATTTGTGCAGCAGGGAAATAGTTGTATTTTCTACAAGAAGTCAGGAAATTTTTTATTTTAGAGAAATAGTTGACAACTTTTCTACAGCGTATCCCGATCGCCCGGTTCCCAGCAAAGGCACTTTTTAATGAAATAAAATATGTTTAAATTATTCTAATGAACATACATTAACACAAGGTATAATTTTTAGCATGTAAAATCCTATGTCCCACGATAAAAAAAAAACATTTTGTATATATATTGTACACATTTCATTTATAATTTAGTATAACCTTTGATTGCATAAATCTAACTGGTCTCTCTTTCTTTTCCTTTGATTATTTTTATTATATTATGCATATCACATTTGCAATCTCATTTACTTTAGTTTAATTATACATTAGCTATTACGTTACTCTGGCATAAATTATTATTATATAGACTTTAGAACAAATTGTTTATTTCATACGAATTTAATTGATTATTTTGTCCTGTAATTGGAATTTGTATTCTGTTGGGCAAATAAATATTATTATTACTATTATTATTATTATAATGATCTGTGAGGATCGAAACAAGTGTCAGGAAACTGAAAATAAAATTATGGAACATAACAAGTGTTTTTCTTCACCACATTTGGGCAGTATAAATGTTTATTTCCAAATGGGAATAAATATATTTTTCCCAAAAAAGTTTCTTTTACACATTTATTTTAAATAAAATGGCTGAAGATTTATATTTGTGTTAAAATGGATGTCATCGTCCTAGCATTCAATATTTGTTTGGTCTGTTAAAATAATATTTCAAACGACCTTCGAAAAACAAACAGCCAAGTATCAAATTACACGTAACTGAATGGAGAATAAACAGACTATTTACGTTGGAAATGACTAGAACAAGCGTTGTCTTTCAGTATATTACATTCCCACTTCCTATATAAATTTTATTTAATTAGTTTAGCATCCCTCGTGCGAGGCAGCACCGTCACAAGACGAAAACAGACTCGAATTTGTTGTAAATACATAATTATTTATGAATAGAAGATATTAAACATAATTTATTTAATTAGCTGCAGTTTATTCGAATATTAATAAATTAGTATTAATTACTTGAGTATTAATTACTGCAGCGAAGTCTTACATAAGTAAGACTTCGCTGCAGAAGCTCAAGTAATTAATTACTAATTTATTAACATAATTATTTGATTTAATTGGACATAAATATATTCAATATATTAGGAAGTATGGTAGTAGTTTATGTATTGTAAAAATCGTCTCGAATAACCCAACTTCAATAAATAAATAAAACAAACTCTAATATCACCATCTTACACTTTTCCGTTGAACTTCTTGGTCGTCGATGCTAGGCGACCTATGCAGCCCAGTATACATATTTGTATATTGGTTATATGGAAACATTGAACTAGAATACAACTGGAAAGGACACGCAATGTAAAACGCCTGAGGCAAGTCAATTTTTCAGCAACCCGCGTTGCTGTTGGGTACCTCTCTCTTTCTATCTTATAGGGACATATGTAGGAATAGGAGTTTAAAATGAAAAAAAATTATTTTTATATAGAAATAATTTTATTTAAAACATTTCATGAACATTGTCTAGTTTAAAATAAAACACAGATTTTAAATTTAAAATTATATTTTCACATTGACATCAAATATGTACATACAACTAAAATTTAAATTACAAAAATAAATAAGTCTCAACAGTTTTTAAATAAATCTACTTTATTCAGTTTATCTCGCACCGTTGGAGCTTTTCCATGTAATCCCAAATTTACAAAAAAAATGGTTAAACTTACGTGTGAAATGAAATTTGTTTCCTTGCATCATGTTCATTTTTGCATCCGAAAGCAACACAGTTCAAAACCATGTTTAATACTGACGGTACTTAAAATAGCAGCAACTACTCACGTTAACTTGTAAAGGACACTAAACAGCATCTAAACTCTGGACCCTTATGATAATTAAACAGGTATCGGCTGTGAAAACACGACAATAACAATCCTGTTTGCATTAACGCTCATTGCTTGACATAAGTGAGAGTGAGATGGAATAACTACACATCATTCTCTCTCGCTCTGTTACCCCTGACACAGTTCGACACGTTTCGTTTACGAGCGGGGCCGTTCCAGTTACGTAGTATACAGTTCATTGTATGGAAATAAATAAAGTGAGGTTACGTCTTTATTTATTGGGAATAATTTAGTTCTACATTAACAATCACATTCACACCTCATATTTCTGGCTTTTTTACCCAAGATTAACCGTATACATTATATAAAGAAGTTATGGAAGATGAGATTTTTGTTTGAACTGTCATTATGAGATAAATAATTTATTTGTCTCAAAAAAAAAAAAATTGAAAACATGCCCATTTAAAATAATTATTTTCGCATTAATTAAATTAATTTAAAAAATCTATTCCCGTGAACTTCTTCGAAAACGACATACATTTACAGTCATCAGAGTAATTTATTACAGTTTGCACTTAGAACGGCGTACAATCAGTAGTTCTAACATTCAAATTTTAGATTACCATACCCTGCCCTTAATGAAGAATGTATTCAAGATTATACATACAGGGTTGGGATAAAGTATGGAACCAAGTAAATATCTTTAAAACAAAAAAGGCTAAATTTATGAAACTTTGCAGGCAAGTATAATGACACATAACGCATATGATGCCATATTTTTTGTTACTACTGTACTTCCAGTTTCACCAGAAATACCCTCAACTTTTTTAGTTTAAATGGGACACCCTGTATATTTTTACATTTTTAAATAGACGCCTTTTCAACAATTACAATGATGTAGGGTTTGGACTTGTTTTTTTTTAATAATAAATAAAATAATAACAATTTTGTTCAACCCTTCAAAATGTTTATTTATTAATATTAGAATTGCTCTTAGGGAATGTTGTATTGAAAATATTGAATGCATCTTGTGGAGATCTCTATCAATCTCCAAAACTAACCATCATTAACAAAGTATTTTTTTCACGTTCAGTTAGTTCATCCAAAATTGAACAGCAATGGTAATATTTCACATCGATACTATGTGTCACTTACAGAAAACGTAAAAAAACGAAATTGTTTTATCAGAAAACAGTGTAAAAAGATGTAAAAAGCCAACTCGATGTAGAATTATTTTATTTAATATTTAAAAAACTACAAGTCACACCCACCGAACCATACATCATTGCAATTTTTGGAAAGGTATCTATTCGAAAATGTAAAAATATACAGGGTGTCCCATTTAAATTAAACAAAGTTGACGGTATTTCCGTTGAAACCGGAAGTACAATAGTAACAAAAAAATAAGACATCAGATGCGTTATGTGTCATTATACTTGCCTGCAAAGTTTAATAAATGTGGCCCTTTTGTTTTAAAGATATTTAATTGGTTCCATACTTTATCCCAACCCTGTATAAATTTTCATACTAATACTACTTATGTTTCAAAAAATATTTAATTTTGACCAGCAAATCTTTTCAGACCACTGTGCGGCGTGATGAAAATTTAAATAAATTTCAACGTAAATCGTTATAATTGTCGTTATTGGACGCAAGAAAATCCTCACTGGGTGATCGAGTCTCATACCTTACGACCACAAAAAAAAAATGTTTGGTTCTAAATGGTTGGAATCCATACTCTTTTCAGGGCTGAATGCTATCCACAACTTCTTCGCGATTCAGAATTTCCATATCTTTCTGTGGCATTTTCACATCCAGAACTCCCAAAAAGAAACAATTCCATATCTGAAACCCCAAAAAAACATAAACAAGAAGAAAAACCAATCCAGTAGAAATAACAATATAATTACCGCTCTACAACTTCAAAATGCGCTGAATGGAGTAATGTAAAACAAAAATAATGAAAACACAGTAGAAACCAACAAATAAGAATGGAAGAGGGTCCAAGGAAGGAGAGAAATAAGTCAAAGAAGCAATATTGGGGACGGGGAAACACAACACAATAGAATTAAACAGAATTAACGGAAGCGGCACAAATAGCTTGGTATTTCTTAGGCAGAGTCAATACAACTACAACCGAATCAGACGTTAAAAACTATATAAACAAATACATTTGTTCTCATGGTCAAGACCAGGTTATGCAAGTCAAAATACGAAATGAAAATGAAAAAAGGCGTTCCATTCAGGAGAAGAGGAAAAACACAAGATGAAAATGAAAGATTCAGAAAAATAAAAAGGCAAACACAACAAATGTCGACAGAACAGAACAAGAATTAATATCCCCTATACATTTAAAACATAAAAGTAGAGGGGAACAGCGGGTACGGGAACAGGAAGTGATCCCGGAAGCGGTCCCTGAAGTGATCCCGGAAAACCGGAAGTCAAAATGGCAACGTTGTACGCGCAAAATTGCCGTCAATTTAGTGGCGGGAAATTCAAATCTGGGGGATTTTAGGGTGAAAAAATTCAAATTTGTGGGATTTTAGGGTGAAAAATTCAAATCTGGGGGATTTCGGGGTGGAAAAATTCAATCTGGGGGATTTTAGTCGCGGGATATTCGAAATCTGGGGTAATAAAATGGCAACAGAGGAGCTTGGAAGTTCTACAGTGTTGCCGAAAAGGCATCCAGTTTCCGGGAATTCCATCCAGTTTCACCTCGGAATGGCAACGCTGCCGAGCTTCAAGTTCAAGTTCGTGGCAGGGGATTCAAATCCAAAGTTCAGCGCCAGCGAAAGTTCTAAAAGTGGGAAATTCAAACATTTATTTGCGGGGAATAAAATGCCAACAGCGGAGCTTGGAAGTTCTACAGTGTTGCCGAAAAAGCATCCGGTTTCCAAGAATTCCATCTGGTTTCACCCTGGAATGGCAACGCTGCCGAGCTTTAAGTTCAAGTTCGTGGCGGGAAATTCAAATCCAAAGTTCAGCGCCAGCCTAAAAGCTTCATTTATATGTGGGTAATTTAAAATAGGTGAATATCTCCGTAACGACTTGTCAGATTTTGTGTAGATAATGAATATTTATTCGTGTGTCTTAATTTGTGTAAAAAGTGCTCAAGGTTGCAATCGAAATGGGTAACTTATGATAACAGACCGGACGTTGTGCTCAAGTTTCAAGTTTCATCGCCAACGGACCGAAATAGCAAGCATCAGCAAAATATCAAATGAACGGGCAATCAGCAAAATATCAGGATTAAACTTGTTCAATCCTGACTTGCACGTTGTGAAATTGAGCCAGCCCGTGAGAATGAACAGAATGAATAACGCATGCTTATCTCAAGTTTCATCGCGCAGAATCTATAAAAGTATGGGGTGGGGAGGTTACCATAAATTGTAAATCGCTCGAGAGAGCGATCATTCGAGTCACCATCGAGCAATCAAGATGTCATCTCCCAAAATTGAAAGTGTTACGTTCCAGGATCCTCTAGAAAAAGAAATCCGAAACTATGATGCGGCAGTCAAGAAGGAGAGGACTGGGGCAATCAACTTATCCCCTCAACAAGTCTGCAACAAAGAACGTGAGCATCGGAATCAGCCCAACAGCTAACTTCACGCCAATTGTGAAAATCTGGGGCGCCCACACATGTGTCTTCTTTACCGAGGAGGAATGGAACCAGTTTTCTGCAATCAACTATGGGCTATGCTAAATTTACAAAAAAAAAATGCAGATAATTGGCAGAACCACACCATTCTCAAATTAAATACAATAGAGAACTTCAATATCGTTACCTCATACTGCTGAGCATCAGAAGAACATCAAGAAACCGCATATGGTGGGTCAGCTTTATACAGTGCGAGTCTCTAACTTGGAATAAATTCAGTAAATCAAACAAAGTTAATTTTTCGGAAATATGCTTGGACACGTCGATTAGTATTTTAAATTGCGCTCTTTTTGTTGTAATAAAATTTTATACAGCGTGTCCCAAATTTGAGATATGACGTCATCGACTATTTTTTTTAATAGCAACCCTAATTTTTTTATCACTATTTTTAAGGAGTATATCAAGTTACACATGTGTGCCAAATTTCAAATTTTTATTTCCTGTCATTTAGAAGATATTTAACAAACATTATCAAATTTGTAGAATGAAGAAATCAAGTCACCTTAATCGAATTTTTATGCATTTTAAAAGTGGAATGCCAAAACGTGCTGGTTTGTCATTTTTTTTTCAAACTGACGTTTATCATTTTGACGTTTAGTTATAAAAACAAGTAAGAAGTGTAGCTTCGCATTCCACGCATATTCGAGTGAGGAGAGTATTAGTCGTTCCATTGTTGTGTTGACTGTTGTTCACCGTTGGTCGAAAAATTATACTAACATGCCGTACTTAACTGAAACCCACAAAATCGAAATTTTAATGATGATTGGCTATGGAGATAGGACAAGAACACAAAATGAAGTTATTTATTTATTTAGAGAGAAGTATCCTGACTTACCAGCCATATCTCAAAGTACCGTAAGCAAGATTGAAAGTCAGTTTCGGGAAAATTGGCATTTAAGAAAAACGAATAATCATCGTCAGAATGCGCTGAGTGAAGAGGTCAAAATTGATGTACTTCTCTCTGTTCAGGAAAATCATCATGTCTCCTTTAGGCAGATGGCTAGGGAACTCAAAATTAGCCAGTCTTCAGTGTCAAGAATCCTTAGAGAGCAAACATTTCATCCTTATAAAATGACAATCCTCCAGGAACTCACCGAAGATGATTCGGATAGAAGACTTCAGTTTTGCGAAAAAATGATGGATCTACTAGATAGAAATGTTCTAAAAATAGAAAATATATTGTTTTCCGATGAATCAACGTTTATGTTAAATGGTGAGGTAAATCGTCAAAAAAATCGCTAATTCCGAGTTTGGCTATTTTGTTTCCTTGCCCTGTAGAAGCTGACGTCCCGAATAGAAACATCTGGTTTCAACAGGACGGTGCGCCTCCTCATTTTGCAAGGCGTGTCCGTGAGTACCTGGATAATGTATTTCCACGAAGATGGATTGGCAGAAGAGGACCAGTTGAATGGCCACCCAGGTCTCCGGATTTAATACCTATGGACTTTTTCTTATGGGGGTACTTGAAAAGCAAAGTTTTTAAGACCAAACCGCCAAATCTTGAGGAGTTGAAAGAACGAATAAGACAGGAGTGTAGACTAATTTCCCCCGAAGTAATTAGAAATGTTCAAAACGAGTTTCAGTTCCGTTTAGGGTATTGTCAGTTAGAAAATGGACAACATTTTGAGCATTTATTGAAGAAAGACTATTAAGTTGAATTCATTTTTCAAATTTGATACTGTTTGTTAAATATCTTCTAAATGACAGGAAATAAAAATTTGAAATTTGGCACACATGTGTAACTTGATATACTCTTTAAAAATAGTGATAAAAAATTAGGGTTGCTATTAAAAAAAAAGTCGATGACGTCATATCTCAAATTTGGGACACGCTGTATAAAATTTTATTACAACAAAAAGAGCGCAATTTAAAATACTAATCGACGTGTCCGAGCATATTTCCGAAAAATAAACTTTGTTTGATTTACTGAATTTATTCCAAGTTAGAGACTCGCACTGTATGTGCATAAGAATATACAATACATTGCGAGGACACTTAAACTCCATAGAAACTCATAAGTCACTTGAGTGCTTTTGAATCCAGTGGAAATCATATTAAACGGTTTATCCACGGCCACTACTGTAAATACCGGTAAATGTACAATTCGCGGACTGTGTAAATACGCCATAACACCCACGCATGTTATAGTTCGCTTGTATATGAAAAGTACCAGTGTGTTATCATAACACACATGTGCGTTGGGTTTACGATTTTTGATTGGTTGAGAGTTGCGGGTTAGTACATTATTATTAAATGTAGTAGTCAGTGAGTGAAAAACGTCACATCGCGCTCACCGTAGTTGTCATTTTATTATTCCGCACATGCTCATTCTAATGTAATGAAATCTAGAAGTAAAAACCAAATAATAAGGTATCTAACCATTCTTAATGAAACTCTTTACAATCCTTGCAAGTTAAATAATGTCCAGTAACAGCGACATCGATAATTATCAAATAAGCAGCCAACAATTTTCTCCCTACTAAGCCTCGCGATACAAGAATGTTTAGGCAACATTTATTGACTGGAGAATCAATAGTAGTGAAGATTGCACCTGATGTATTAGATCCAAGATAACTTCTATATGCAAATAGATATCAAGGACATCTATAAAGATAATAATAATAATAATAATTCTTTATTGGTGTAGCAGATCAAAATTACATGATGTTCACAGGTTAAATTAAATATTACATATATAAATAGAACGATATAAAAAAACATTAATAAAATTTAAAATTTACGCAATACGTATATCGACGATATCACAGTCAGATTAAAATATCACAGTTTTAGTGCTTAGTCGAAACATGAAATGGCAATAAATATCGCAGTTCTAATATATAAAAAAAACTAGATAAGTTATATAAAACAGTACAACATAACATTTTAAAATACATTTTTTAAGATAAGATATCGAGCATACAATCGGATACATTATTTCATTTTTTTTAGGAGTGAAGGTACTCGTGTATATTGTAATACGGGTGTTCGGTAAAGAATGTTTTTAATAAATATTTTCTATCATTGAAATTTTTTATATGATGAGGTAGCTTATTGTAAGCCTTCACTCCCAAATAAAACGATCCCTTTTCATATAATGCCGTCGTATGGGAAGGAATACTTAAGGCTTTGCTCTGCCTTGTTTGCATTCCTGTGTTCAAGTCAGAATTAGTTTGGAATTTATTCATATTATCTTTTACAAACAAACAAAGATTGTATAAAAACATTGAATATAACGTCATTATTTTCATTTTAACGAACAATGGTTTTGCATATTCGTCTCTTTTGGTAATTGTAATTAGACGAACTATCGTTTTTTGCAATTTTAAATGATGGATTGCATGAAAAGAGGTAGCCCAGATAATAATTGCGTACTCTAGATAAGAACGTACATATGCGTTATAGTACATAATAAGAACCCCTCCTCCTACTATTTTTTTTCAGATTAAGTAAGGCGTAATGTGCTGTGTTCAATTTTTTTATTAAGTAAAGAACATGGTCTTCCCACGAAAGATGATTATCGATGTAGACTCCCAGAAATTTTGTGACATGATCCACATTAATAGTTTTTTGTTCACTTTTGACCAAAATGCTGCATGTATCAGTTTTCTTATTATTATTTGAGAATTGAACTATGACTGATTTAATAGATTCACACTCTAACCGGATCCGAGTATTTATCTCTTGTGTTGTTTCTTCTCTTAATTCCACGTACTGTTTTCTATCTTGTAAGTATGACGTAATTAATCTATTTACCGGACCCCTGATACCGTATCTTTCCAATTTTTCCAGTAATATTTCACGATTGACTAAATCAAATGCTTGACTTAAGTCAAAAAAGATACCAACTGGAACTTCTTTTTTCTAGTATATTGGAAATCTCTGTTCTTGCTTCATATAGAGCCCCTGTAGTGCTTTTGCCTTTTCTTAAACAATGTGTACGTGATAGTAAGTTATATTCATCCAAGTAATCAATGATCCGATCATATAGAGATTTATCGATTGTTATTGCAAAGATTGAAAGATTAGAAACGGGCCTGTAATTGTCTTTTTTTTGTTTTTTCTCCTTTTTTATATATCGCAATAGTTCACTTGGATACTCTCCAGTTGAAAAACAGGTGTTTATAATATTTGCAAGCGGTTCTGCCAGTATATTTACCACATTTTTTAGAATACAATACGGAATTTTATCAGGTCCTTCCGATTTTTTATTTGCTACTGATTTAATAGTTTTTTCTACTTCCGACAAATCGACATCCAATAAAACCATACCACTAGGATGATTAATTAAGTGAATTTGTTGAGTTGTTACGTCAGTGGATGGTACATGTCGTAAATTAAAATGTTTATTAAATTCATTGACTACTTGTTGTGTGTTATCTATTAATGTATTATTAATATTCAGTGTTATTTTATCTCTTATTTTCTCATGTTTTGTGTTATTGTTAATGACTTCCCATGTAGCTTTGCTAACGTTTTCCGAGTTAAGTATTTTATGCTCATTCCATTGTCGTTTTGCTATGTTGAGTTTAAGATTATATTCTTTTTTAAGTTCACTATAACTAGATTTTGTATTTGCACAATTCGTATTTTTATAGATCCAGTAAAGGTCTTTTATTTTTTTGGACATTTCGAATAATTCTTTAGTTATCCAACACTTTTTATTGTGACCATTTTTTATTATTTTCGAAACGAGAGGGAATGCATTTTCAAAATGTTGATTGAAAATGCTTATAAAATTGTTATATTTATCATCCACTGTGTTACTATTGTATACCCCTTCCCAATTTTCTGAAGTTAGTAAATTATAAAACATATGATGAGTACTCGGAACGTACAATCTGTAAGATAATTTTTTATCTGGTTGTCTGTGATTGAGTTCTAATATAATGTTTAGTAGTATAGAGTCGTGATCTGAGAATTCTGTATGTATTAATTTAGACTGAAATTCGCCTCTGTAATTTGTGAAAATTTTATATAAGAGAGAAGATAGACGAGTAGGTTCCGAAACAACATATCTTAACCCGAAACTATTCATTAAACCGATAAATTCTCATTTAATCTGAGTGTCAACCAATAGGTTTATATTAAAATCACCATTTATAAATATGTATTTATATTTAATAGACAAAATATTCAACAAAGAGTTCAAATTGTCAAAAAAAAATAGAGAATCACCTGTGGGAGACCTATACAGTGCTACCATCACACACATTTCACCTTTTAATTTAAATGTACAGCATGTATATTCAAAATGATTTTCAATTCCTATTATTGGTGTTTGTATTGACTTAAAATGTTTAGCGTCGTTATGTACATATAGAGCAACGCCTACTATCTGCCCTACAAAAATAATTAAGTAACTTAAAATTGTCTATCTTAAAATGATTTATTTCAAAGTCTTGTAGCCAGTGCTCACACACACTAATGACTTCGGGTTTACATTCCTTTATAAGCAAGTCGATGTTTAGTTTCTTCGCTTTCACACTTCGAGCATTCATATGCATTATTTTCATTCCGTTAGTTGTTAATCTTGGGTGACTTTCTTCCAAATTCGGTGAAAAAAATTGCATACCTATGCTCCCATCGGCCATTTTGAAGGGTCTAACAGTTTATTCATACGATCATGATCGAAAGTAACCTGCGACGCATATATTTCAGGGTTTTTTGATTCCATAGATCCACATGCTACTTCGTGGTAGGTAGGCTTGAAGAAATTAATTATGTCTTCTTTTCTTGAAATAAATTGTCCATTCTTGAAATAAAGTAAGATATTTTTCTTGGTATGGTCTTCAGGTTAATTTTATTGCCATTTTTGTTGTTGCCGAAAATACCGTTTGTCCTCCGCTTGCTGTTAACTGCAGTCTATCTTTGGTTGTTTGTTTCGTTAAGTACTAAATGTTCACTTATTTTTATTGTGTTATTTTTGTTAATTCTCTCTATCATATGATTTGGGTTCGTTTGAACTGTTTGAATGTTTATTTGTTTTATTTTCGTCTCCAGTTCTTTCCATCAGTTTCTTTGGGATGTGTTTTTTATTCTTATCCTTGTCCGCTTGTGAGGTCTACGCGAAGATTTTTTCTCTATGTGTCTTCGGATTCACATCTATCGGAGTTTTTGAAAATGTGTTCTCCTTTGTAATATTATTAAAATCGTCACTGACAGATGGCGCGTTCATAGGTTGCTGTATAATTGGTTGTTGTACTAATAAATCGATGGAGACGTCATATGGATAGCAATGGCTTGGAGGATTCTTCCTAAAGAAAATTCTATAAAAAGTATTCCTTCCCTAAGCATTGCCACAAGAAAAATTCTGCTGGGGATGTCATGGTCAAGACCAGCCGACCTACGAGGCCTGTTCAAGCAGGATCCTAAACTTCATAAGAAGGGTTCGGTGGCTGCAGAGCTAGCTCTCCCACTCAAAATGGAGGTGTATAATGGGTCCATATAAGGGCCTTTATACCTTGACCTCCTCACCCTCCCTTAAGCTGAATCTGATGCATTACCACAGTACCTTTCGTCCTGACTACAGTCAGTCAGTCCTTCCGAATGCAGTTATAACCTTTCAGGAAGAAATTTTCTCCCGGGTTTAAGTAAATTTCGTGTAGATATACGCAAAAGGGTATATGCTTATTAAGGGGCTAATCCTTGGAGGGTCTAATAAATCGATTTTTGACAGCAGGGCGGAGCGTGTATTAAGCTATAACCGTAAACTTCCACTGCAGTAGTTGATCTATTCCTAAAACTTTGCCTGCGAAAGACTGATATTCCGAGGCTGCTTTTAGGCCAGCCCTTTTTCTTAGGCTATCTGGTCTAGATCACATCTCATCAGACATGGTCTCACTGGCCGCATCCGTCGATGAGATGGATAGATGCCGCTTGCGTGCGGGCAGTCTTAGGTATCTTCATCGTCCGATCTTTTGAGAGACTGCCACAACTTATGGTCTCTTAAATAGAGCCTATGCTGAAGCCCCAGAGCCCGAGGGGGTGCACCCGAAATGGGTGCATTCGATTGTTTAGTGTCAAAATCTACTTTTTTGACACGTGTTAGAAATGCATTTAACTCCCACTGTTCAATATCCATATTTTGTTCTTGCATTGATGGCATCGCAGTAGCAGAGGAATAAGATACTCCTTGAGTTGGAGACTGACGATCAACACGTTTTTGTTCCTTAAAGAAGCTTATCTTGCCTCGTGTCCTTAATTCCTGTAACGTGAATTCCATTTTTAAATACTGCACATTTGCGGAACATCTTCGTGAAAATCACAACCACAAATCGTTAACAGTTAAAAATCGTAAAGGCGTTGGGATGTACATCAAGCATATATAATGCTGCTTCTATTTTAAGGGGCAGTGTGAGAGAATTTAAAGTGAGGATATGTATAGGTGCATCCTCAATTTCTCATCCACTTCTACGTTTTATCCTTCAACAATCGATCACTCTAATCTTACTAAGGCCTTCGGTGTTATCCTCAACAGTTGTACAGTCGAGAAAATCTCTGCAGAAAACCATACATTTTTAATAATCGCAGAGATTGTACAATTGACACAGTTTTTTTTTTTTACACTAACGACTTCACCGATGTAACCGAACAGTCGCCATTAGATCCTTTAATCGGAATCACCTTTCTCCTTTTTGGTTTGCTCTCGGGGAGCATCTGCATTGGGGTTTACTTTGGGTGAATCCCCGCCCACCTTCGAAGGTATTTTATGTTCAGATTCATTAATTTGTTTCCCACGAGTTGGGATGAACAAAAAGTCGTCACCGGTAGTACGCCCTTACTAGCAGAATCTTAAATTACGATTTTTTAGAGACGATACCTCCTCTAGAAGGAGGAAAGAGAAGAATTATAGATGGTGGGAGTCCTATTCGTCCCCGGGAGTAAACTCCTACCGTCTGAGTCAGCAGTGGTGCAAGACCGACGCTAATCGTTCGGCGCTTCCCTGGGAGTCGCGCCTAGTATAGGTAACAGGATCCAGACATTGCAGCATTTCGGCATGTTTATGTTAGAAGAGCGTTTTATTATATTTACCCGTGAAACTTTAAAATTCGTCGGCAACAGCGTAATCAAGAGATCTTAATGGAATTCAGTATTTTCACTTTAAATTATTTTGAGCTCATATGATATGATAAACACACAAGGCAAAGAAGAGGATAAACTAATGGAAACATAAAAAAAATATTTACAGAAACAGAAGCAAGGATACGATAAGAGCAAGGAACACAAAGACTAAAATGCAAAAAGGCGCCTAGAAAAGACAACCTTTTATAAACAATTTCTGAAATGGTCGCGAGTTTATTATAAACACCGTGATATGATGCTTCTCCTTTAGTAATTTTGCCAGCATAAAGTACCCCTCTAACGGATGAACGTATAGAGGAAAAATTCGCTC
This sequence comes from Ocypus olens, assembly GCA_910593695.2. NCBI lineage: Eukaryota > Metazoa > Arthropoda > Insecta > Coleoptera > Staphylinidae > Ocypus > Ocypus olens. The sequence continues at coordinate 16,688,686 of OU343054.1, read as the reverse complement.
GAAAAAACATTGCGGTTTCGGTCGTGAATTTATCAATACTGTCACCTGTCATTGCGAATAACGCAATTAAAGTTAAGACGTGTAATTAATTTCCTACTTAGAATTTTCATATCCAAGTTTGATTTTGAGGTCCGCCCTCAATTTTTATTAATCACCTCGAAGCGTAAACTTTACCGTAATTATTAGTTCTCTTAAACGTTGGCCGATTTCATTTTTTTTGTGCCTGTGAAGTTTAAAAGTTTTAACCAGCGCAAAGTTGTGTAATTAAAATTTTCTAAAGCCAGGTATTATGCGGGGCTTTTTGAATCGTTCTCGTTTAAGGATGAGAATGCTATGATTATATACACTTGTTATCCGTAACGATAAAGCAAAGTACACATAGTAACGTAATAACACATTTTTTTTTCTTAGAGTAACAATTAAATTTAAAAAAATCGTTATTTACCTTTAAATTAATCCAAGTCATCTCAAAGAGCGGCCCGCGAGGTCTTTATTTTATTTTTGTTTAATTACTTATTAAACGTAAATTACATTTTTACAAAGATAAAATACAATTAGGTACAGTTATCTACGAAAAAAAAACAACTCGTGTATATCTTAAATAAAAATAATATATAATAATACAGAATGGGGCCATCAGACAAAAATTACAAAATAATTTAGATTTCTATACAACAGATACACAATAAAAGAGTTAAATTACACAGAACAGCAGAAAAGTGTTAAAGACAGAAGAGCAAATTGAAATTATGAGGGCTACGTCTAAATCTTAAGAAGGAACTGTTAAAAAACTAAAAGTTCTAATTGACATTCATAGGCAGTATCTCATAAATACCGTGTTAGAGATTTTAATACCGTAGTTTTTGGAATGGGATAGTAAACGAAATAACTTCAGCCGTTAATTTTTCCAAAAATTACAAGAAGGTCAGTATAGATAAATTACTGAATTCAAAAGATATCAAGTAAATTGGAAACAACCTTACTTGTTGCAGAAAGCATTAAATAGATTCAATAAAACGAAACGAAATATAGCCTGTGTTTGCAATCGTATCGCAAATTATGTTTGTGACGTTATTTACATGTTTTATTATTATTGTGTATTTATGCGGCCATGCTTATATAATTAATCTCAGTTTCCTGCCAGTTAATACCTGCAACGATTTGGGTTCTTAACAGCATGAACCAAACTGTTTAATTCATTTATTGGCATGTTGTAAATTGTAATACCGAGTTTAGAGTAGTAATTCTTGCATTTAGCTAATTTACATTTTATGGCAGTTATTGTGTTTTGTATTCTGTTCATTTAATCCAGAAATAAGCTGACAATAGCCGTAATTATGCAAAACATGCAGTTGTTTGGGTACAACGTTTTTCCTAGTTTATTATTGGATAAACCTGACATCTGCTATTCTTAGAAATAATCATTAGGAGATCGGGTGTCCATTCGAAAAACCTACAGCGCAAGCATTAAACCCCATTTTCTAAATATCCACCACCACTCACCTTCCATTAGAATAAGTTAACATTTTTTGTAAATATTGTATTTTAAGACAGTTCGCTTTTACAATTGTTTGTAACAAGTAGTTTGTTAATTAAAGTAAAAACTCGTTGAGTTACGTTGAATTCTCATTTACAACACCTAAAGGTATTCAATCAGATATCAGTCGTAAACTCTTTATTTTTGTAAAAAAAAGAAAGGATGTAGGACTGAATTGCGGATTAACAATGAATAATTAATAGTTAATAGGAATTGGTTATCACAGCCGGAAATATAAAACTTGAAACATGAACGAAGCAAAGAAAAATGCATTCGGTGATTGTAAAAAGTGTAAGAAATGAATCTATGCTGAATATAGCTTCAAAATTATAAAATTCTTCCAAAATGAATCCATTTAACCCGCCAATGGGGACCTACTGGTCTGTGAGACCGGGTGTGTTACAAAATTCGAATAACTTTATTATCCGTTATTGTTTTTTATTGCAATTTCGAGTAGATGCCGCATTGCAGAGCTTAAATTGATTAAATATCTTTGTTTTGTTATCAGAGGATAAATTAAAAAAAAAACATGAACTGTTAGTAACACGTTTCGAAAAATCTTCAGTTGAAAACTCCAGTGCGTGAGACCGGCGCACAGTGGTTCAGAATTCGAAAAAGCTGGCCAAAAGTCGAAAAATGAAAGTCAATATTTTGAGTTTAGTACAATATAGTCGTGTCCAGATGGCTGCACTGGATGTCACAATGGAAGAATATGATTGTATCTACTACAAAATGCCTCGAAATCCGCGTTCAAACTTGTTACTTTCTTAGACACGTGGAGACGTTCGGACGAGGTGAAAGTTTCTCGTCGGTTTTTCACTATAAATACTAATCTTTATGTGCTGGGATTTTTTCCTTGTTATTATGGATCTTTCTGAAGGTAAATTAATGGTTATTACATTTAATATGCATACAAAATATTTGTATAGGAATTTGCGTTACAAATAGGGAGATACATTTTAAACATTCTTTTCGATCACCATACTTTCTTGTAGTTTGCACGGAGAAAGTAAAAAATAATTATAACAGATAGGCAGACACACAGACACACATTTTTTTACAAAAATTATCGGAATCGACGGAAATGGATTTTGCCACAAAAAAATTTTTTTTTACGATCACAATAGTTTCCCGTAGTTAGTATGGATAAAGTAAAAAATAAATATGACAGATAGACGGATACAAAGGCAGATACACATTTGTTTCACAAAAATTGTCGGAATCGACAAGATGGATATTTTCGCAAAAAAACTGTTTGGAAATTTTTTTCGATCTCAATATTTTCCCTTGGTTTGTAAGGAGAAAGGAAAAATAAATATGACAGACAGAAACACAGGCAGACACGCAGACACATTTTTTTCAAAAAAATTGTCGGAATAAACGAAGAACATTTTCTCGATTGAACGCACCAATCGCACCTATCGATCTTGTATCGTAATATATGTACTATTGTAATTAAAACTGTACGGCGATTTCTTACTAGATTTCTTAATAGATTTACATTTGTTAATGTTGAAAAATAGATCATTTAGACAACACCAGTAGTGGATAGAAGTAACATTTATTTGAAGTAATAAACGTTTTAATTTCTTTATATAATTTTAAGTCATCGGCAAACAACAGAAAATTAGAGTTACAAATTGCTTGCGAAATGTCATTGATAAATTAAAAGTAAGGGCCCACAATGCGATCCCTGCGGTATACCAGATGGAACAAAAATAATCTCAGAAATATTATTTTTTATTTTGACACATTGACTGTGGCCATACAAAAAACCATGAATCCATTTAACAACGGATTCATGGAATCCCAGAGCATACAATTTAGAAATTAACACAGCATAATCAGCTTTATCAAATGCCTTGAAAAAATCTGTATATATAGCTGTATAGATAGCATTCTTATTTTCCAAGGCATTAATGATTAATGATTCGTAAACCAATAAGTTCGTGGTAGTTGATCGTCCAGTACGAAACCCATGTTATTCATCGATTAAGATATTTCTGCACATTCACTGTATTTTGATGGATATTAGTCCATGCTAACTGAATAGAAATACCCTGATAACCTGAAATATAATTTCTACTTTCGGATTGGATAATATTTGTATCGAGGGGATTAAATATAATAAACACAGGTGAAGTTAAAGAATGGACACAGTTCTTAAGAAAGTTATTAGGTACACCATCTTGATCTGAACTGTTGCTTGATTTTAAAGAGTCAATGGCAATAGGTTAATTCTGGATGGATTTTGAAAAGTTGAAGCTAATTTCAATGGAGATGAATTTTTTACATTTTTTTGTATCGACGAATAAAATTTTTATTAGTTATTCTACTTTGTTTTAATCTGTAATATGTAGATTTTTTTTTAATGTCAACATTTGGTTTATTTTCGATAGATTTTGAAAATTTGAAGCTAATTCCAGTGTTTTCAGATTTGTTTACAATAATTCAAATCACCGAATATAATTTTATTTTCTGTAATTAAAGTTTTGAATGTTGTAAATTTATTCATTTTATCCTGTAATTTTAACATGGCAATAACTCCTTAGCAACGAGTAACGTCAAGGTACCTTTAAAGTGTTTAACAACACTAGTGTTGTTAAGAAATTCTTAACAACACTAGTGTTGTTATATGTATCTTAACGCAACTCGTTGCTATGGAGATATTGGCATACAAACATACGTAACCGTGCTACAACACACGTAACGTTATTTGCTTTTGCATTACTCGAGAATTCAAACTTTTCTCTAATAATGTAAAAACCTTCATAACGTTACTTGTATCGTAAATTACTATTTTAGCTGCAACATGTCAATTATTTTAGTAGTCTGTCAAGAATAGGTTTGTACCAAATGGATTTTTAATTTTTAAAGCTAATTCCAGCTGAGATTAGTTTCTTACAATTTCTCTAATCACTAATTTTCTTTTCCTCCGTTTAAGTTGTTAGTTATGATATTTTGTTTTCAGCTGAAAAGAATTAATTGTTTTAGCAATATAACAAAAATAAGGTCAGTCATGATAAATGTTGAAACTTTGAAGCAAATTTCGATAGAAATGTATTTTTAATAATGTTTCTAATCGCAGAAATTTTGTTTTCTTCTGTTCAAGTTTTTGGAGTTGCCATTATATTTCCAGCAATGATATGTCAATTGTTTCAGCAGTATATCAAAAATAGGATTGTTCTAATTGATTTTGAAATTTTGGCAGAGATAAACTTTTTACAATTTTTATAATCGCCGAATGTAATTTTCTTTGGATGCCGTCATTTTTTTACAGCTCTGATATATCAATTGTTTTAGTGGTATGGTAAAAATAGGTTCATTCTAGATGCATTTTAAAATGTTGAAGCTAATTCCAGTAGAGATGAATTTTTTACAGTTTTGTCTTATCGCCGAATGTAATTTTTATTCACTCCGTTCAAGTTTTAAGTGTTGCTATTTTATTTCCAGCTATGAGATGTCATTTTTAAGGGATGTCAAAAATTGGTTCATTCTGGGTAGATTTTGAAATTTTGAAACTAATTCCAGCAGAGATGAATTTTTGCGATGTTTTTAATCGCCGAATATAATTTTCTTTTCTTTAATTTAATTTTTGAATGTTTCCAGCTCTTATTAGTGAATTATTTTAGTAGTATGTTAAGAATAGGTTCATTCTGTATAGATTTTGAAATGTTAAAGCTAATTTCAGTAGAAATGATTTTTTTACGATTCTCCTTACCGCCGAATGCAATTTTCATATCATCCGTTTAAGTTTTAAATATTGCTAATTGGTTTCCAGTTGTGATCTGTCGATTATTTTCAATGGATGTCGAAAATTTGTTCATCCTGGATTCTTTTTGAAAGTTTGAAGCAAATTCCAGCAGAGTTCAATTTTGTACAATTTTCTAATTGCTGAATGTAATTTTCTTTTCTCTTATTAAGGTTTTGAGTGTTAAACACTCAATTTGTTTCTAGCAGAATTATGTCAATTGCTTTAGAAGTTTGTCAAAAATAGGTTAATTTTGGATAATTCCAGTATATTTCTTATTAATTTTTCTGATCGCCGAATGATATTTTTATTTCCTCCGTTCCAGTTTTGAGTTTTGCTATTTTATTTCCAGCTATGTTTGTATCATTCGTTTCTACATTTATTTGGTTACACTGGAGAAATTGGCAACAACAGTATAATAATTTATTCGGTTATCACATGATTATTTCCAAAGTTAGTGAAGGGACTTGTTAAATTTTTCTTAAATCATAAAATCGAATTAAAGCACATTTTAAAAATCTTAAGTTGGTCACAATTGTTTTTACATTTATTTGGCCACACTGAAGAGATTTGCAACTTTAACAACAATTTCATGATTATTTTCAAAATTAGTGAAAAACTTTCGTTTTCATTTACACCTATTACCATGGTTACGTACAGAATAAACGTGACATGTAAATTACGATTCTTTCTATTCTCTCGTATAAATTATAATTTGAATTTTCTATAAATTAAAACTTAATGATAATAAAAAAAAATAATGTACCAAATAGTCACCACGCCCTCGGCTTTGAGTCGGTGAGCACTCTTCACCCTTGGGCCAAAACCATAACCATAACTTATACTATACAGGGTGTGTACGAATTGACGGGAAACTATTGTGATCGTAAAAAAATTCCTAACATTTTTTTTGCGGAAATATCAATTTCGTCGATTTCAACGATTTTTGTTAAAAAAATGTGTGTCTGCCTTTGTGTCATTCTGTCTGTCATATTTATTTTTTATTTTCTCCTTACAAACTAAGGGAAAATATTGTGATCGTAACAAATTTCCAAATATTTTTTTGCGGAAATATCTATTTCGTCGATTCAGAAAATTTTTGTAGAACATCTGTGGGTCTGCCTTTATGTGCGTCTGTCTGTCATATTTATTTTCTACTTTCTCCGTACAAACCACGGGAAAGTATTGTGATCGTAAATAATTTCCATTTTTTTTTGCGGAAATAGCCATTTTATCATATACCGTTAGAGTATCGTATACTATTTTTTGCACTATTATTTGAAATGACATTTGAATATATTGATTTGCTCGGTGAAGAACATTCGCATTCAGGGTTGCTATGGATTTTTTGTAAACATTAAAGTTATGTGTCAAATTTGACATATTATAATATATTGGACGTGGAAGAAGTAGATAGTGGCAAAGTTGAGAAGAGGACATATGGGACAGAGTAGAACATTATTTTACACAAGTGAACTCCGCCCTTCAGCTTGCTGTCAAACTTATACCGATGTATGTTTTTTCAATATTTAGTACACTATTTTACTCTAATTGCACCTTATAATTGTAAGCAGATATGGTAAAGATTAAATAAATATAATAATAACGAGAATATTGAAATTGAAGAAAGGAGATTAGCTCGGTATTCGCAACAAGTCCCACTCAAATCGCGCAAACACTACGAAATGACATATTTACTTACCACACAAGTACGTTTTTGAATATTTCAATATTGTATTTATCGTTGTTATGGTAAAAACAGAACAGTGTGGGATGGCCAACTTCCCATGGTTGTAAAAAATATCGGTAAATCAAGAAAAAGCAAAGTGCAAAAAATTAATAACAGTATATTAGTAAATATGACTAGGCTAGGTGTTACATTCTTCTTATATATTAATTTACATAGCATTTGTGCGATCATATATAGAGTGTGCAACTTGTATATGGTCTCCACATCAGATTATATAAAAAAATAAAATTGAACATACCGTGTGTTCGATAAAAAACGCCCAACGCCATAACTCTGTTATTTATTGACCGATTTGAATGAACTAAAGAAGAAAGTCAATGGCTGTTTAAATGCTATACAATGACGGTAATTATTTTTTTTTTCAAAATCAACATCATTGCCAAATGTCATTAAAGTCAACTTTAATTTTTTAAATAAAATTAGATATTGTTTTTCTGAATATAATTATGCCCGTTATGTTGGTTTTAAGTTATTATTTATGCCAAAAAAAGATAATAATCAATCTTGTTCACTTTCTAATGTTTTGGCAATAATTTTAGTGTGCCTTGAAAAAAAAATTAAATCGTCATATGACATTTATTGTATAACTAATGTCAACCATTTGTTATTAATGTGTGTTTCATACATAATAAATGATTAACTTTATTTATATATTGTTTTGCACATATTATGTTAACAGGATATGTAAAGCTAAAAAATAAATAAATAACCATGAACAATAGCGAATTACCAGACATGTTACAAATTTATTTTCTATGTAATAAAAATCGAAAAGCTGCAGAATGGATTTATCATTTATCATTTATCACGGTTTCCAGAGCAGCGAATACCAGAATCTAAATTTAGAAGGTTAGAAGGAAATTTGAGACGACATAGAGCACGCTAATTATAATTTTTGAAAAATATAATTTTAAATGGAAGATTTATTTTATTTTTTTTCGACCAAAATATTGAACGAAAAATAACATATTGGGCATTATTAGATTTAGCAAAATAATGTCTAATGCAATAAAATTAAACCATTATAGGCAGCCATTTAAAAATTTTAAGTTGACCAATATTTGGCAATGAAGTTATTATTGAAAAAAAATCAATATTAATGTCATTTGTTACTATTTAAACCACAATTGGTTTTTAGTTCATTCATATCGCCCAATAAATAGTTATGGCGTTGGGCGTTTTTTATCGAACACTAGGTATACAAAATAAATTCTTTAAATTCATTTTTATAAACTGATTTTGTTATAATCGTTAAATCGTAAATGAACATTATTTTTACTATTATTCTCATAAAATACTTGACATATCAGAGCTGTAAACAAAAACTTAAATTACAGAAAAGAAAATTACATTCGATGATCACAAAAATTGTAAAATATTTATTTCTTTTGAAATTAGCTTTAAAATATCCAAATCCATATTGAAGTAACTTATTTTCGAGACAACTTTAAAACTATTGACATATTAGAAATGGAAACAAAGTGGCAACACTTGAAGGTCTAACGAAGGAAATGAAAATTACATTTGGCAGTAAGAAATACTGCAAAAATATTATCTCCGTCGTAATTAGCTTCAAAATTTCAAAACCAATCCGGAATGAACCTGTTTTTAATACACTGTTAAAATAACTGCCATATCACTACTGGAAATATAATGAAAACCCCCAAAACTTGAATTGAAGAAAACAAAATTGCATTCTGCGATTAGAAAAATTGTTAGAAATTTATCGCTGCTAGAATTAGCTGCAAAATTTCACAATTTATAGGGAATAATATTACAAGGTAATACAAAATTAGAGAAAAAATATTGTTGTTTTTAATGACCCTGCGACTTTTCTCGACAATTAATAAAAGTATAAAGGACCAAATATACAGCGTGTTTCTAAATTGATTCTAAAGATTCTTAAAGGTGATTATTCCGCAAAAATTAAGGCAGGTCTTTCATATAATTTTTTGTTCAAAACCCCTTCCTGTCCAAGTTACAGCCCTCCAAAATTAAGAAAAGAAAATGTTTTTATTTGAAATATCCACCATGGAAGAATTTAGAAGAATTAATTTTAGCACTTTTTACAAATTTTGTAACCGTAAAATGTTACAAAGATGTAAAAAAATCAACCCCTTTAATAGTTTGCATCAGAACTTTTTAATGCGTCTACACTTTTCTATTTTAAAACTTGATTTAAATGGAGGGATTCAATCTGCAACTTTTTTATGTCTAATATTTTCTCCTAAAATTGTTAGTTCGATCACAAAGAAATAAAATAATCCTTGGACCCATTTGACAAATATTCACAGATTAGTTATTATTTGTCAAGAAAAATCAAAAATCGTCAGAAAGTGCGATTTTATTTGAAACAATTATCTGCCAATTTATCTAAATTCTTCCATAGAGAACATATTTGAACAAAAAATTATATGGAAGACCTCCCTTAATTTTTGCTGAAAAATCACCCTTTAAACTCCTTCGCATCAATTTAGAAACACCCTATATTAAGGATATTTAAATCTCCTAATCAAGACGGTAGGTGTTTTAGCAGTAGTTGTTTATTTCTTGATTTTGGCCAATGGTAGAACGATCAATAGAGAGACTACTACGAAGCCATTTTAAAAAATCTGTGTTTTGCCGTCCAGGGGAGGGGCGCAAATTAGAAATTTAGCAAGATTTCCTTCCTTCGGCTCTGAATGGGCTGTGAGCATTGAAATACGCATTTCTCTAATTAACTATTATTGTACAATAGTCAACATTTTTGACGTTTACTAACTGAACGGTAGCTACTACTAATCAGAGACATGCGCGACTGCAATTCATTTATTTTTGAAACATAACCGTCCTTTTAAATGTGGCTTAAGACAGCACAGTATTATCGACCACTCGTATGGAGATAAAGTTTGCGAGTGAGAAAGTATTCGGAGAACGTGACAACAAATCTCCTGAGCAGACTAAATTTAAGATGGTCACTGCGCAATATGCCTCAAGTTCTTGTTATAATTCTACCTAGTGTGCCTCCAAATTATACGGTTTGTCCAAGTGATCAGAAAAGTTTGAGAAACGCCAATCTTAAAAATTATTATTTTTTTACATTATAAACCACTCAAAACATTATACAGGATATTTTTTTTATCAGAAATTTTTTAAGGAAATTTTAGTTAGTAATAAATAAATTATTTTTCTACATGATGCCCTGCATTAGAATACCTTAAACATGTTTTATTCCATTCAAAAATGAAATTATTTATTATAAATAAGTGAGCAAAAATAATCAAAGTACCTTGAATTTACGAAATGTCAGCTTGATTAGTAAGGCAAGAAATCAAAGGAATTTATACCAGAAAATATCTGTTTATACTGTTGAAGAACGAGTGGAATTTGTAACGGCAATTATAAGATATTTGTCCAGCAGGGAAATAGTTGTATTTTTCTACAAGAAGTCAGGGAATTTCTATTTTAGGGAAATAGTTGACAACTTTTCTGCAGCGTATCCCGATCGTCCGGTTCCGAGTAAAAGCACTTTTTAATGGAATAAAACATGTTTTAATTATTCTAATGAAGCGCATCATGTACAACAATAATTGATTTATTTTACTAACTAAAATTTGCTTCAAAATTAAAAGATAAAACATACATTAACACAAGGTATAATTTTTAGCATGTAAAATCCTATGGCACACGATAAAAAAAACATACTGTATATTTTACGTCTATGTAATATTTCAACATATACCGACAATCCTTAATAGAATCATTAAGATGTACAAAAGAAGCACGCAATTATTTTGTCAAAGTGGGCAAAAGTAATAACACACCGTGTTTCCCCCCACTTTTACAATAACAGTTTCCCTTCGGATAGCACAGAATTATTTCCCGTTCGAGACGAGGAAAAAAGGAGGAGATCCGAGTGGAGTGGATTCCAATTACATTCCGCACTTCAAAGAGGGGAATTTCTTATCGCGAGTTTGCTCACGAAAGTAATTTGGCACCGAAATTATGTTTAATTCTTTTGTCGTAGCCCGAGAACCGAGAAAAGAAAATAGAGCCGGTACTCTTGGCCGGTCGAGAGAGGTGGGATTCTCTCTCTCTCGACGTGAGATTAAGTGAACGAGAAAATGGTAACTCCAACGAATAAGGTCTCAATCCGGCGGGGCGGAAAATGAGCGTTTCTTTCACCGAAACGAGATGTACATATTTATGTAATATTTTATTAAATATAAATCCGAGACAACTCAACTTTTACAAAATACAAAGACACGTAAAAAATTAACGATTGGTATTAACTTTAAAATAATCTTGTACTGCCCATATTTTAAAGCAATAAACGTATTATTATTAATATTATCCCTTGCCATTTGCCTGATACAGCCCTGATAACACACTCTCCTTAGCAATAAAATCCCTCCAAATGGTTACCGAATTGGGGACTTAGAATAAACACAAGTAAATCCCAAAGTCTACTCTCCTACCATCGTTACCTCCATCGCCTCTAGCAATAACTATAAATGGATCCTCTATACTCTCATTTCCTTTAAGCAAATACCTATGCATCACATTAGATCACTTTTCCTTAAAAAATGGTGTTATGGCCATCATGTTATTTTCTCCAATTTAATAGTATAATATAGGAGTTAAACATATGTTTACCTTTAAGATTTATTTTCAAAATATCGATATTTTAAATATTTTGCAGGATCGTTTGAAATGTTATGAAATATAAAAATAACAAATTTTACTTCATATTCTAATAATTTTTACCATCAGTTTACTTAAAATCTAATGGGATTTCGAAAAAAAAAACATATTCCTTAAATCTCATTTCGAACTTAATTGAAAAGTGCACTATGTTTTAACTACAACTAATTAATATTAAAAATATTTTATAACATGAGAAGATAGCTATATGCATCCAAACAACTATTCACGACGAGTTTCGACATGTGACCGTCATTAGCAAGTCATTTTGACATTCTCTACAATTATTTGGAATGTATATTTAATGTAATTATTATTATTTCATAATTATAGACCAAAAATTTTATTTTTTCAAAAGGCAATAATTATCTTCAATAATAGTTTAAATATTTTTTTTATATTCTTCATTATCAAAACATTTTCGGAAAAACAAAAAAAAAATGATGACACCTACCACTTCCGGTGTACGAAATACGAAATTTTACCAAAAGCTTTTCAGTGCTTTCAATTGTCAAATAAGGCTTATGTTCGAAGTTTCCAGTTAATTGCTGTATTAGTTTTTGAGATACAGTGCACACAACAGACACAAATATGGGTCAAACACCTTAGCTCTATGAAAGTTTAGTAAATTGGTTTTTGTTGCAAGTGTTAAAGAAATAAGTTAGTATTTTGAAATGGTCATTTTTTACGTACTGAAATCAACACTTTTTTGTATTCTTTTTAAATTGATTAATTTTGTGAGTTTTGATTATTATAAATATCATTTTGGATTTCGAAAAATGTAGGTGTAATATACAGTGTGCTGTAAAAATGGCGGATTAACTCAAAAGTACGTTGTCTAGGATTACTTAATAATAATACTTTATTGGTGCTTTAGTCGTACACTTTACACAGGTCAAATAGCGTTACAAATTGAATTAACATATTAAAATGAAACATATTAAAATAAAGCATATTAAAATAGGACATGTTAAAATAAAACATATTAAAATAAAACATATTTAGATAAAACAATTAAAATAAAAGTATATTGTACAACGAGCATATAATGATGGCTATTAATCACGAGAACGATGTTTGCGGAACGAGCCGTAGGCGAGTGGAGCAAATCGTTTGAGTTGTACAATATACTTTATTCACGAAAATTAAAATCAAAATTAAAATCAAAATCAAAATTAAAATCGAAATTAAAGTTGTAATTACATTTATAATTAAAAAAAAATTAAAATCAGTATTAAACAGGGGAAACAAAATATTATCATCAATCGCGTTCTGTGAATTAAAGCGCGAATTGGCGTGTTTAATAACCATATTAAACACGCAAATAAGTGTGCGTGTTTAATAAGCTTATTAAACACGCAAATGAGTGTTTAATGAAACTGAGTGTTGAATGTACCCCATTAATGCTGCCCATAGAATTAAATAATGCGCACATTATAACATTGTCGTGAACAAAACATATTAAAATAGGACATATTAAAATAGATCATGTTAAAATAAAACATATTAAAATAAAGCATAGCACTAATTGCGGGACGGCACTAGTTCAAGGCTCTTGGAATTAGTCTAATTTGTGGTAAATTTATATCGTTTCTACGTCTAGTTGAGTACCCGTGACGTTCGTGGGTTGAGTAAGTGTCAAAATTTTGTTTGACAAAGCATAAGCACTCCAAGATAAAAAGTGCGTGAAAAGTAAGTATGCGAAGCTCTTTGAATTCTTTGAAGTCCCAGGAATTTTGTATCCCTGGTTCAATATCATTTGTTCTCTTCGGCGTAAAAACCACATTTACTGTTTTGGACTGATTGAGTATAAGTTTGTTTTGATTAAACCATTGTTCCGCTTTGGCAAGGGGTGATTCATTTTTGTAGCGAGCTTCAGCAAGTGAGGAGGCTCTCTTTAGAATTGTGGTATTATCCGCGAATAACAATACATCGCAATTATCAAGGTACAGGGGAAAATCATTAACATATATTAAGAATAGCAGAGGCCCAAGTACCGACCCTTGCGGTACACCATGCTTTATTGAAAGGTACTCGGATGAATTTTCGTTAATGCAAACTTTCTGTTTACGATTTGATAAATACGACTCAATAAGGTTGCAACTTGTACAATCAAAGTTATATTTATGCAGTTTTTAAATCAATAGTGAATGCTGGACGCAGTCAAAAGCCCTGCTCAAGCCTAAGAAGGAAACCAATGAATATTGGCCCTCTTCAAAGTATTCCAACGTCTTACTAACAAAAGCTTGTATGGCCAGCATTGTGGAGTGGTTCGCACGAAACCCGAACTGTTGTTTGTTAAGTAGATTTTCCTTTTCCAGAAAATCTGTGATATTTGTTTTTAATAACTTTAGAAATTATTGGAATTAGCGATATCGATCTGTAGTTACCAATTGATGACACATCTCCCTTTTTAAAAACTGGGCTTACTTTTGCGATTTTTAATTTATCTGGATATACACCCGTTGCCAATATTTCATTCATTAATCTGGTTAGTGGTAGTGCAATTACGTCACTGATCAATTTTATTAACTCTGCCGAAATGCCATAGACATCCAAGCTTTTGCTATTTTTTGGTCGTTGATTGCATCCCTGACACGCACTACCGATACTGCTTTAAAGGAAAATTTGTTTTTAACCCTTATTGGGAAGTTTGTGGGATTATAGTTACTATTGGGTAGTTTTGCTAATCATTGGTCCGCCATGCCCGTAAAGTATTCATTAAATTCATTACACGTAATGTTGCATTTGTTCTCATTATTGGCTGTTTTCCTAGTAAGATTCATGACATTGCGTAATGCTATTTGTTTATTACCAGATGTAGATATATAGTTATCGTTAGTCAGTTTTTTGGCTAGCTGTATTGCTACTTTGTGCTTTACTTTGAAGTCATTGCGTATGGATTTATTTTATTTTGTCGGATATTGTTCGCATGTTTCATTGAGAAATTGTAGCTGTTGCCTCATAAAGCGCAGTTCATCATTAAACCACACTTTGACAAATTTACGTTTACTAGTGAAATGTTTCGTCGGAAACGCACTATTGTAATTATCAACTAGATGTCGGATTAAGATATTGATTTTGTTATTATCTTTGGAATACATAAAACTCCAACCTATGTTGTCCACTAGTTGAAAAAACTGAAATTAGCCTACTTGGGCGATTGGTCGACAATTGAAAGACGTAGTCTTGTCCACTGTACTACTGGGTAAATTAATATTGAGAAGTATGCCAATATGACCATACATGCACATGTTATACGGCCGTAATGTATATTCACTTTTAAAATTGATAAATATGTTATCGATTTTATTGTTGCCTCTTGTGTTAAAGTCAACAATTGGCATTAGTCCAAAGCATAATAATGCATCACATAATGATGTAACTTTACTGTTGCACGAATTGAAATTAATGTTGAAGTCGCCTCCCATATATACTAAGATATTAATCAATTCCGTCCAAAAACCAGACGGTGACCTGAACACACATACGACACATACATTGGTGTTTATGATATAGCTGCAGGACAACTCACAATCTTTTTCTCTTGATATTTTCTGTGTCATTTCATTTAAATTTTTGTTTGGTATTGAATTATTTACATAAATAATTGTACCCCCATAGTTGTTTTCGGGTCGTGAATAATAAGCGCTACAAGACAATGCATTTAAATGTGATATTTCACATTCCATGTTACTTAAGCAATGCTCCGTAAAACGTATTATATCCACTTTGGGAGAGTTATCCATCAACAGACATTCCAATTCATTAAATTTACGTACTGATTGAATATTCTGAAATAAAATATTCACGTGATTTTCATTTTCATCTTGCTGTAGCGAAAATAATTGTTAATACACACGTTCTCCGGCCAGATCTCGGGTTTTTTGATTTCATCAATAGTTGCGGAAGAAGCACTAATTTTAAACGAGGAATATTCCCTAGGGTGCTTGGACTGAAGCTGTTCACAGTCGACCATGGTGAAATTCTTCTTATTCAGGTAGTTGATTAACTGATCCTTTGTGAGCAGTGGTCTAAAGTCTAAATACATGCAGGTGTTTGTATCTGGCTGCACCCTTAATAGTTTCGTCCTTTGATGAACCCACTTTTGCATTGAACTTCTTCCGCCGCTTGACGACTGTGGTCCATTTTTGTGAATTAGGATCCGCAATAGTCATCAGTTCCGGTGGCAGTTGGTGTAGCTCCCGTGTGACTTGCATTATCACTTTGAGGTTTCGATGATGTCCTTGTAGTGGCTCCTGTAACTTTCCCGACTACTTGCTCCATAACCTTATTTGTTGTCTTTGCCGCTGATTCTGCAACTGTATTTACATTTGCTTTATCCATTGCATTATCGCCGTTGGGTGCGGGTGAAACATGCATGTTTGGTCGTCTGGATCGATTTGTTTACATTCGGTTCGATTTGTACCGTTAATTTTTAACGATGCGTTTTCCATTTCTAATGTGTGAATTTTGTCAAGCAGTAGCTCATTATTTAATTTAAGTTGTTTTACCAGGTTCTTGAGGTGTTGGTACGCTTCCATAGTAAAATCTACTGTTAGTGATGCCTCTATCGGGACCGTTGTAGTTGGTGTAGACGGTATTGGAGGAATTGAGGTTAGATCGAGACTGCAACAGGTTTTAGCCCTTTCCACACAGCTGTTGTGGTATAATGTTTTGCAGTAAGGGCACTTCACTCCTGAGCGAGCAGTAGCACTACATACACACTTCTTAACATTGATAATTTCGGTGATTTTCGGTAAATTATTGGATGGCTTAATAATTGGCTTGTTAATCGGTGCCATCTTTACAATTTTTACTTATATACTTCATCCCATACATGTTCATACTTCGAGAGTATGGGAAAAATAATGAAAAAAATCGGTATTGTGTTTTCTCAAAGATGTGAAGACTTTAATGTAAATTATTTCATTGCTTAAAATCTGCATAACATTAATAACTTACACTTGGGCTCATCAAATAAATTGTGCAGAGATATATACTTTCAAACCTGTTGATATTATATACAATTGGTATTTTCAAATGTGAAGATTTGAATGTTTATTAATTGATTTTCGCATTCAAGTAAACCTACTGACGCCAGGTTAATTTGAATATGAAAATCAATTACTAGATTTTGCCAAATCTCAATTCATTTAAGAAATTTTCGATGAAATGACGAGTGCTTAAAATAAAATTTATCCTGCCGAAATTATAACCGCGAGTGGTATTTGTTAAGATAATTTAACGAATAAGAACTATATTTACTGACTTCCATAAAAAAACACCTAGAATTTGTTGAACGATTTAATTGAAATTTTCATAAAACGTCTATTTTCATGAAACAAAGTAATGATTAAAATTTGAAAACAAAAGAACAAAAAGTTAAAAAGTTTTTTCAATAGTGAGTTGCTCTGCCAGGATTTGTAATGTACTCATTTAGACAGCGTGGCATGCTATCAATCAAGTGATCCATAGCTGCCTGTGGTATATTGTCCCAAACTTCTTGAATGAGCAGCTGGAGATCGTGTAAGTTATCTGGAGGGTGTGGTAAATTACCCTGTCGCCTACTGATTGCATCACATTCATGTTCAATGGGCGACATATCCGGCACCCGAGCAGGACACTTAAAAAAATACGTGTTGTAGCCCTTGTCGTATGAGGTCGCGCATTATCCTGTTGGAAAATAGGATTTTCCAGCCCCTGAAGATATGGAAGCGCAATGGGTTGTAGGTTGCCGTTAATGAAGACCAAGTGTGATCTGCTGCTATAACATATTGCACCCCATACCATCACTCCTTGTGTGAGGGCTGTGTTGCGTTCTACAAAAAATGTTGGATTTTTACGTTCTCCACGCATCCGTCTGACCCTCCTACGACCATCGTGGGCCCCCAAGCAAACTCGGGACTCGTCACTAAACACAATTTGATGCTATTCTTGCGCCCAATTCACTCCTTCCTTGCTCCATTCTAGCCTGCGTAGACGGTGAAGTGGTGTAAGAGGAAGACATAAAAATGGGCGATATGAACGCAGCCCATAAGACCTTATCCGGCGATAAACAGATGACATTGACATTCTGGATCCTAGACCTCTGATCCTATCATTTGCAACTTATCGAGTTGTCGCCAAAAGTCTTAAGAGCGTTGGGAGTATCAGAAAACTATATGTAAATGCATGTGAATTGTTAACATAAATTGAAGCTAAATGGTTAAGTATATTCGATTTCGGTTTTCACCGAGTAGAAGATATTATGGTCTAGTAAAAGGGATCTACTAATTGTTCTTATCCAATTTCACCTCAGAGTATTTTTAATAACAAGATTCATATTGAAAAAAGTGTCCAATAATAGGCTTATTTTTTCATTAAAGTTAACACAGTAAATAAAGTTACAATATTAAAATAAATTGGTAGGTTCAGTAGCCTAACACGTCCTTTTTCATCAAACATAAGAATTATGTTTCTTAATTGTAAAATGACATTGGTTTAAGATCCTTTATTTCTACATACAACTTGAAATTTAATCTACAATTAAATTTTAAAACGTTAAACTGTAAATGTTATTATTACGAAAGCTAGATAAACATTTTGACAAGGACATACAAGTGCTAAACTTACCTAGTGTTACCAGATGAAACAAATTTCATAATAACTAAATGTACAACTGAACCATAAAATATGTAAATATTACGTAAATAGCCATCTTCGTTTCTTCTTCGCTTCGCTTCTGAATTGAATGTAAAAATATAATGTCAAATATTGAAACAAATTTTAATTCAAATCGTCAATCGGTTTTTCAACCGTAAACAAGATCATTACTGACCTGTACTTTTCACTAATTACCTACCCCTTAGATAATATCAAACCGTACCAAGAATTTATAATTCCGTCAGTTGTTCACAACTTTTTGTATTTCAATCTTAAACATTATACTAAATAATCTTTAGTCGTTACATTGAGTTCACTAGTGGAGTACCATGCCAACAAGAATGTTTTGAAATTGTCTCAGAAGTTAGGACGTATTTTGTAGTTTACTATTTATAACTTAAGCAAACGAAAATGTTGCTCATTGTTAACAATTGTGGAGCACACCCTCATTTGAGCAATATCAAAAAATTTATGCTGGAATTTTTTTCCACCGTTGGTTAAATACCTACTAGAATCTATTAAGGAACATTTATTAACGAGTTCTTCAACATCCAAAAAAAATGGTGATGTGGCCATCATGTTACTTTCTCCGACTTGATGGTATCATTTATATTTACGCTTCCATGGTTTATTTTCAATTTAAATCATATTTTAAGTGTGCATCGAACGTTTCGTAGACTCGGAAAAAATTGACGTTTAAAACGTCAAAATTATGAAAGATTGAAAAATGTACTTCAAATTCAAAAACTCAGTTTACTCAAAAACTAAAGAGATTTCTAAAAAAACTTATTCTTCATAAATTGTTC
Source organism: Ocypus olens (assembly GCA_910593695.2). Classification (NCBI taxonomy): domain Eukaryota; kingdom Metazoa; phylum Arthropoda; class Insecta; order Coleoptera; family Staphylinidae; genus Ocypus; species Ocypus olens. Next base: position 16,669,514 of record OU343054.1, on the reverse strand, counting down.
ATTTTGGCATTCTCTACAATTATTATTAATATAAATTTGCTGTAACTATTAGCGTTTCATAATTGTATACCAAAAATGAAAAAAAAATTAATAAATTTTTTTCTCGAATAACAATGATTTTATGAAAAATGTTTTCAAACAAAGTAATCGCATTTCTTTATTGTCTTCAATATTTGTTTAAATGTTTTTGTGATATTTTTCATATTTAAGAAAATATTGGCAAAAAACAAAAAACAGTTAAGGTAAACACCCACTTCTGGTGTTCGAAATTTTACCAAAAGCTTTTCAGTTCTTCAGATTATCAAATAAAACTTATGTTCAAAGTTTCATATCAATTGGTCTATTAGTTTTTGAGATACAGCGCGCACAGACACACACACACACACAAACACACAGACACAATTTTTTTTTTTCCAGAAATTGTTGAAATGGCATCTAGGGACCCCAAAACGTATATTTCCGTAAAAAAATATTTTTTGAAAAAAAAATCACGATCACAATACTTTCTCGTACTTCGTAACGGAGAAAGTAAAAATTAATGCAAAAATGTACTTTTTTGCTAGCAAAACAGTTTCTCAATGACACTTTATAGAATTACTCTATTCTTTGCGGTCTGAAACGTGTAGAGATTCCCAAAATGTTGAGTAATAAGGAAAATTAAGAAATGCTACAAGTTCTTATTGTTCGACAATTGACAACAATTTAAAATGTCACGATGAAAATAAAAAGTTTCATGAAATCGAAACATTAAAAATTATATAAATACAATAAAACGAAATGTTGCCTGAATATATGAATATTCAACCTGTTCGTTAATCTGCAAGCAAAAAATTAAGTCTTACTAAGACTATAAACAAATAACTTATTGAAACAACTACTTCCCTGGCTAGTGCCACGCCGGATATTGAATGATAGTCTTAGTAAGACTTAATTTTTGCTTGCAGAGTAACGAAAAGGTTAAATATTCACATATTCAGGCTACATTTCGTTTTATTGCATTTATTTAATGCTTTCTGCAACAAGTAAGGTTGTTTCTAATTTATTAAAAATTAAATTTGTGTTTGTGACTAACATGATGTTAAAACATTTATAGCCGAGTTACAGCGTTATTTTTTGCAGGAAGGGTTCCCTACATCCACACATCTACTGATTTTGTAAAAGTGCAAACTTACAAAAGACAAATGCCTTTTTGCGGAATTAAATTGTATTTCCTTTTAATTTATATTTTTGTCCAAGAAAAGTAGTCATTACACTTTATGTGTAATTGGCCTATTCGGACAGCCGCTTAATTGGGCCAAAAAGTCCTAGTCCCAATGTGTGCCAATTAAAGGGAATTGATTATTAAATTTGTAGTTGAATGACAATAGGTCGAAATAAAATTCAGAAAATAATCAACGAGTGTAGCTCTGACCCAACTGTACCAAAAAAAGCCTGAGCAGTAGGAGATACTGCTGAACAATATTTTGCAGGGTTGCTAAAGGATTGATTTTCAGACCTTATGGGATAGTTGAAAAAACCCAAAATTCATACATTTTTAGTTATTTAACAACGAAGAGGTATTCATATTTGATGTATTTTATTTGGGCAAACCCTCAAACACAAATAATCATTAGGCAATTCGTCAGAAATATGCACTTTTTATGTTCTGTTGGGTACTAAAAGCCCGGAAACAACAACGGGCTGTAAGCAGCCCTTTTTAAAGGGAGATGATCTCCGGCGCGGGGGTGGCGTATGCGACACAATAAAAGGACACTAAACTTTATTATCGCTAAGCGAGTTTCCTGTTAGTCTGGATGGTGGTGCGAAAAGGCCCTTTCCTTGATGTCCACGTGGTCCTAGCAGGGTAGCGGTAGATTGTCTCGGTTTCGATATGCGCGAACGGAGATGAATATTGCGGTGTAAGGAATAAAATTGAGAGCCGGCGGCGGTAACAATTGTAGCGGTGTAAACTATTTACCGGAGGTATTGTCGATTAAGACCAAAACGAGTACGAAGATGAAAACCAATATGTCTTCTCTTCTTGAGCTAACACACGCGAGTCCTCTCTTCCGTTAGTAGTGGGATTTTTAGGGCAAAAAAGATTGACAGGCGCAGTATTGAGGAAATATATAAATTAAGCGTGGCCATTAACCACCGCGAATAAATGAATAATACGTTATCCCTGAACATGTTCTTTAAGAAAATAATTTTACTTTTTAGATACGGTGTTTAATTTTTCAGAAACTAATGATTTGTCACAGTTTTTGACTCAAAGTTGTTTGCAGCAGAAGTTTTTTTTTTTAATTGAAGAGTATGTATTTGCTTTAAAACAATAAAGGGTGCCTTAACTTTGATAACAGATAATAGTGTTTCTTAACTTTAACACTTCTTAAATTCGATTCAGTGCCCTTCACAAATAGACTTTTCCGCTGCATTTTTTTGCGTTTAAGTAGCATAAGTAGTACACAAGCATATTGCGTTTCTCTTCACCCGGCAACAAGCTTTTGAAAAATCTATCAAATTATTTTCATTTTATTCTCACCCTCTTGTTATATTACTACTGAAAATAAATGACCTTGAATCAACTCTCCATTTGTAATTCATATTTCAATATTCAAATATTCATTCTTCGTCGGGATTCGAGAGCCAAGACCATAAGTTTAGCCACGTTTAGGAGGCCGGCATCAATAATAATTTTTATAATAAATAAAATAGAAACAACCTTACTTATTGCGTTATTACTAGTACTTAGTACTAGTAATAATGCAAATTTCTTTTGTATCATTCAATATCCGGCGTGGCACTAGCCAGGGAAGTAGTTGTTTCAATAAGTTATTTGTTTATAGTCTTAGTAAGACTTAATTTTGCTTGCAGAGTTACGAACAGGTTGAATATTTATATATTCAGGCTATATTTCGTTTTTTGAATTTATTTAATAATTTTTATGATTATTTGTGATTAAATCATATTGCATTTTTCATTTTAACTAATATTCGGTTTTTTGTCTGTTTAGGTTTCATTTTAGTCTTTTTAGTCTTACGCTAATAGTATTTTAAAATTAAATTAGTGTAGCATTTATAGTTGAAATAAATATTAAACAGGTGTAGTTATAGAAAGTAACAGTTTCAAGAGCAGATTTTATTTTGTATGCTTTGTAAAACTCTATGTCTAGATTATGATCAGTTCAACTTATGTGGTTAAATGAGCAAATTATTTGAATAATTTAAGTTTAAAGCGATTAAGCTATTATTAAAATGCATTCGAATGCTTATTATCCTTGTAAGAAATTGAGTTTACACTAGAAAAGATTCTCGAAATTAGTAAGTGGATTGCCGAGGGTTGATTATCTTCCCAGCTGCAGGAGAGGATATGATGAGGCGGTGAACGCCGAGGGCTAATTGATTGAATAAAGCCAATTCAGCACTTGTATTAAATTAATTAAAGTGATACTGTCTGCCTGCATCTCTCGTCCCCATTTCTTGGAAATCCCTTTAACTACCGAACAATATTAGCCGTGTCTGCTTCCATCCGAATACTTAAAATCAGATTTATAGCCGCGTAAAATCGTAAATTACCAGCGGATTCGCCGCCGGGCCTGTTTAGGGCCGACAATGTCGGGTTTGTATAAATAAATAAAGGGAGGACTTAGTTGAAACGGGAATTAATTTAGGTTATCGCACGCGGTCGCGATTATCTCGTCCTTAAGGTTTCCCTATCACCACATTTGGAACTGCGTAATGTTGTAATACGATTAACCCTAATAATTTATATTTTGTATCGAAATATATGTGTACTCGTACACAGAGGTTCCCAATCTTTTTAAGCTGTTTTACCGTTATGTAGTAATAATATAGTGGCGTACCAGTAGGTATATATTTTTAGAAAAACGAGTAGTCAGGTGATCTTTCTGCATAGCTTGACTCTCAAAAATATTGTTTTCTTTATTTCGCGGTGGTTCGACATTTGGGTAGCGGTTGCAGTATCGATACGCGTACCATAAATTGCGCCACCCTTGCATAATTAAATTAAGTGGCCACAGCACTCATTGTTGTAAGGATTTTTTAATGTTTCATTAACAATGATAGATGTTGAAGTTTTGAAGAATTTACAATAATAATAGTACTTCTCCCCCTTAATACTACAGAGTTTTTACCCATTCAGCAAAGGTTGCATTCATATTGCATTGCAAGTGATTAATTAATTTCTCACTTAACCCGTGGTGAAACATAATTATATAATTTGATTAATTAAAACACGTGGTTTTGTTTCACTGTTTTTATTTGTCTCTCCGACTAGTTTCGACCTTAGGTCATTCTCAAGGAGATATGTACAAAATTAACAGGGACGGGTATTTATACAGGAATTATTACATTTAAAATCAGGTAATAAGGGCCGTCGAAATGGGGGAGTTCCAGATCTCTTCGATGTTATTAAGCGTGGTTTTTCCACGTTTTATTGCCTTGTTAATTTCGAGGCCCTCTCGCAGATTCAAATCCCGTCCCTTATTACCTGAATACAAAATTCGGAAATTGTTGTCACTAAAAAAATGGTTACATTCAATACAATGTTGTGACAGACCTGTAGAAATTTTGTTATTTAATATTGACTTCTTGTGTTCATTTATTCGGATTTTGAAATTTCTACCCGTCTGTCCTATATACACTAGAGTGGTTTTAGCATATATGGTGGAGTTTCGAAGTATGTGAAAATCAACGGGACAACCCGGAAACTTGTTCGTATAGATAAAAAACTAATAACTGTAAATTTTGAGCCATATCGAACATTGCGTAACCGGGCCCTAGCCCTCTAAAATTTGAAAAGGTCGGTTTTTTATTTTTATTTTATTTTGGTCCCGCCTAAAATTAAACAGTCCACCCTAATGGTGAAATTATATATTGTGTCGACAGAGGTTAATACGAATCCAAAATTAATTTATTTTTTGAAATCGGATTAAAATAAATGGAGTTATGATTTTTTAGTTACATCATACTTGTATATTTCGATATTTCTTGTTTTTAGATATTACCAATTACTGCATTTTTATTAAAATCTCTTGTGATACTCTTCAAAGTTTAATAATAAAAACTTCTTTTGTTCCTTGTCATTGGTTAATAGAGTATTACATTCTTCGATTAATTTGACTTTTCATTCTAAAATGTCATTCACAACAAGAATTTTGCTAAGAATCTCACTGCCGGCAATATAATCCTGACATTGGGGCCAAATGTTGGATTCAAATTTTAAAGCCCGCACTGCTGAATAATATGTAATAATTAATAAATCGTTTAAATTGTGACCTAATCCTTCAGCGACGTTAATCAGAAGATGAACGGCATTTATGTCACTTATTTTACACTTGTCTAAAACAGATGAGATCCTTTTATTTATAAATGCAATTATAAATAAAAGGTAGGATTAATATTCAAATCAGCTGGACTGTTACTACAATTTTCGCTTAAATCGCTTAAATCTTCTTGTTTCCATTGAGACAGAAGTGGACGAGACTGCCATTTCTTGATCAGATGTTCTCTTCCTTCTCTACTTCTAACCGCTTGCACTGCGACACTTTCAATGCCATTGATTGATCCTTATCTTCCATTCTCTCTCTGCATTAATAGAAATGGTTTGTCTTCTTCAATTGTTATTATTTGCAATGCATTTTCAGAAGCAAAAACGAACAAATCATTGAAACTTTTAACAAATTATTATTTTTTATTTATATGTGCTGCAGTTTCTCGAGAAGAACGCTTACTAAGATTTTGCCAATTTTTATGCCATAACTACATTTTATCGATGCGACGTTGTTTGCGTTGAATCGGAATATGAGCCTTTGACCAACAGACAATTCTTCCACAACTAGCGTTTCACTGAAGCGTCAATTCATTTTAAGTACTCGCTGATTGGAGGAAAAAAAGATACCACTTGCTTCCTAGATGGTAGTTTTGAGCAAAGTATTCGGCTATGCGGTATTCCGATCAAATAAATTGCATCTGCAAATATGGTTCTTTCACTCATTTGGAAAGCAACTTTATAATATCGTTACAAAATGCCGCCGAAAACATCAAACCAGATTAACCAGTTGTTAACCTACGCCACAGGCCGCAAGAAAATCACCCACTCTATTACGCACAAAAGGGCACGCACGGATTATCTCTTGCGAGCTGTGGTACATCAAAAACTAATATACCTAATATAAACCAAATGTCAAAAGATAAAAATAAGATGGGGTTACCAATTGAAGTGAAGTTCACTTAGTCATGGTTTTCTTATAGTGCAATTTCAATTTCATTGAATAGAGGGCATTAAAAAATTCATAACTTGGTCAATTTTAGTCCAATTTCAAGAAATAAATACTTTTTGGATGCATATTAACGTCCTTTATCCACAAAATATATATTTTGGTCATTTAGGTGGACCGTTTAATATTAGGATGAACCAAAATAAAAAATAAATGAAAAAACGAATTTTTCAAATTTTAGAGGGCTAGGGCCCGGTTACGCAATGTTCGATATGGCTCAAAATTTACAGTTATTAGTTTTTTATCTATACGAACAAGTTTCTGGGTTGTCCTGTTGATTTTCACATACTTCGAAAATAAGAACCACTCTAATATACACACACTCACAATCCCCGCACTTGATCTCATATATACCACACTTTTCTGGTTCATTTACTTCTGATTTGTTGTTCACTAGAAGTTTGTGTAAATTGATTGGATTGGGCATTATAATATTAAACTCGTACCCCTTAAGATTATTCTTAATATTTTGTGACAGGTTGTTAACAAATTCCAACTTCTACCATTTTTTTGTTTCTATTTTAATTTGTGCATAAAAATATTTTTGTAGCTGTTTAAGTTTTTTCTTTTTTACGAATTTATCCATTATTTGTGTACTTTAACCATTATTAAATGCTAATGTTTTTATTGTTTTTAGTTATTTGTTAAAATTATTTTCGGTGAGAGGAATATTTATTAGTCTATGGATTAGAGAGTGGAAAGTGCTGTATTTAATTTGGTAATGGGTGTTAGAAGAATTTGGAATAATGGTATCTGTGAAGCTGTCTTTTCTATAAATTTTAAATTTTAATTTAGTGTTTATTTTCGTTATAGTTAGATCAAGAAAGTTTAAACCGTTGTTGATTTCTATTTCTGTGGTAAATTGAATATTTTTATTAATTGTATTAATGAATTGTGAAAATGAATTTAGTTGTCGTGTTGTTCCAGTCCAGATGCAAAAAATATCATTAACGTATCTTGCCCAATAAAATATATTTGAAGTTACAGGCTATTTGAATAAATATTGTTTGAAATTGGCCATAAAAATTTCTGTTAGAAGGGGGGACAAGGGCGAACCCATTGGTAAACCGTCAGTTTGACTATAAATTTTATTATTAAATTCGAAATAGTTTTGGTCTATGCATATGTTAACTAATTTTTTCTTTTCTATTTTGTGTGTCAGGATGGTCAGTGTTATTTATTAAGTTATCTATAATTGTTTTAAATTGGTTTGTTGGGATTGACGTGAAAAGGCTTTTAACGTCGAAAGATATTAATTTTGCATTCACAGGAATTTTTGATAATTTTAATATGTTTACTAATTCTATTAAATTTTTAATTGAGTATTTTGAATGGAAGTTAATGCATTCTGGTAATTTTTTATTTAAATATTTACATAAATTGTATGATGGGGCATATAAGTACGAAACTACAGGTCTCATAGGTATATTATCTTTGTGTAGTTTCAGTAAACCATTTAAAACCGGGGCTCAAGGATTCATTTTTGTTAATTGCCGCCGAGAACAGTTAATCCCAAAATTTATGAAGAAGAAGGTAATTAACCACAGCTACAAGTTTTGGATTCATCTGGAAATGAAAAAAATGGTACAGTAAGAGGGATGCCACATCACACATTTTAAAATTACTTCACACACGACTCGCCATGCACCTTCACCCAGCAGAGTTTGATTCCATCGGCGGAAACCTAAGAGAAAAAGCCAACTTCATTGGACACAAACAATACATCAAACAAGAAGGGAAATTGAAGAAATTACAGAAAGCAAAAAACACAAAATTATCGACACAAACTGAAGACAATAAGGGTGAGCATTGTAATATTAAATTCTACCCTAGACTCAAAAATTTAAGTAATGTCATATTAACATCAAATGAAACAAATATATTAGAAAAAGGATTGAAATATAGTCCACACATCAGTAATAATTCTGTATTAGAGTCAGTCAGCATTAGTGCCGAAATACTTTGTGACAACATAAAATTTGATAATGATAGATTGTTAACAAAAAACAAAATTGTAAAAATAATAAATAATCATAAAATTATAAAAAAAATCGTATAATCCAGAAGCCAAAATAATATCCAATTCAAAAAAGAAATTAGCCGACAAAAAATTAATAATCACTAAAGCCGATAAAGGGCATACTGTAACCTTTATTAAATGAAAAAGAATATATTGAAAAAGTGGAGGAACTATTAAATTCTAACAACTTTTTATGCATAAAAAATAATCCTACTAATAAATTCCAGCAAGAGATTAAAACAATGCGAAAACTTAATCCCGAGAACAAATATTTTCAAATCAACAAAAATGAATCCTAAAGCCCCGGTTTTATATGATTTACCAAAACGACACAAAGATAATATACCTATATGCCCAATCATACAATTTATGTAAATATTTAAATAAAAAATTACCAGAATTCATTAACTTCCATTCAAAATTCTCAATTAAAAATTCAGTATAATTAGTAAACATATTGAAATTAGCAAAAATTCCTGTGAATGCAAAATTAATATCCTTCGACGTTAAAAGCCTTTTCACGTCAATCCCAACAAACCAATTTAAAACAATTATAGAACATAACTTAATAAATAACACTGACCATCCTGACACACATAAAATAGAAATGAAAAAATTAGTTAACATATGCATAGACCAAAACTATTTCGAATTTAATAATAAAATTTATAGTCAAACTGACGGTTTACCAATGGGTTCGCCCTTGTCCCCCCTTCTAACAGAAATTTGTATGGCCAATTTCGAACAATATTTATACAAACAGCCTGTAACTTCAAATATATTTTATTGGGCAAGATACGTTGATGATATTTTTTGCATCTGGACTGGAACAACACGACAACTAAATTCATTTTCACAATTTATTAATGCAATCAATAAAAATATTCAATTTACCACAGAAATAGAAATCAACAACGGTTTAAACTTTCTTGATCTAACTATAACGAAAATAAACAATAAATTAAAATTTAAAATTTATAGAAAAGACAGCTTCACAGATACCATTATTCCAAATTCTTCTAACACCCATTACCAAATTAAATACAGCACTTTCCACTCTCTAATCCATAGACTAATACATATTCCTCTCACCGAAAATAATTTTAACAAAGAACTAAAAACAATAAAAACAATAGCATTTAATAATGGTTACAGTACAAAAATAATAGATAAATTCTTAAAAAAGAACAGCTACAAAAATATTTTTATGCACAAATTAAAATAGAAACAAAAAACATGGTACAAGTTCGAATTTGTTAACAACCTATCACAAAATATTAAGAAAAATCTTAAGGGGTATGAGTTTAATATTATAATGCCCAATCCAATCAATTTACACAAGCTTCTAGTGAACAACAAATCAGAAGTAAATGAACCAGAAAAGTGTGGTATATATGAGATCAAGTGCGGGGATTGTGAGTGTGTGTATAGTATAGGACAGACGGGTAGAAATTTCAAAATCAGAATAAATGAACACAAGAAGGCAATATTAAATAACAACATTTCTACAGGTCTGTCACAACATTGTATTGAATGTAACCATTTTTTTAGTGACAACAATGTCCGAATTTTGTATTCAGGTAATAAGGGACGGGATTTAAATCTGCGAGAGGGCCTCGAAATTAACAAGGCAATAAAACGTGGAAAAACCACGCTTAAAAACATCGAAGAGATCTGGAACTCCCCCATTTCGACGGCCCTTATTCGGAGAGACAAATAAAAACAGAGAAACAAAACCAAGTGTTTTAATTAATCAAATTGCATTGCAAGATTGCAATATTGCAGAATATTTGGGATTGTTGCTGTAACTTGGACGCATTGTTGCTACAAGATTAAAATGTCCGCCTTTTGCGAGATTGCATTATACGATTGTTGGAAGATATACGAACCACTTGAATTATTTGTTAAAACATTGCAACGCCCCATCTGAAATCAAATAAAACCAGTTCGTTGTTATTTAACAAAGGGGAACGTCTGGTTTTTCTGCATCGGCGATGATCCGATCGGATTGAAACAGGTCTGCTTCAGTTTTAATTGACCTCGGGCGCTTCTTGGGATTTTGATGAAACCTCCGTCACCGTCCTTTATTAAAGGGCGAAGTTCTCTCGGCGTCCTCTCTTTGTATAATTAATTCCTACTCGAACACGCATCGTGGTTCACGTTATTAGATAATTCACCACTTAATAATAATAAATCAGGAAGTTCGTACCGAAAAATGAACACTCCGCAGTTTATGTTACGCAGGAGAGCCAGGGGGACAATTTAATTATAATATATACGTTGGGGAACAAGTTTATACATAAATTTATTAGCATACTAACATGAATGTTGTACATGATGATTTATATATTACTTATATGAGGTATAAAACTAGCTTGTAAATATATTTAAGATATTTATAGTGATGACGGCAAGAAAACCTTATAGTTATTTTTCAAATTCAAATTCAATTTTTTTTCAAAAAATAGTGGGATTTAAAAACATTCATTTATTTTTATACAATTTTTGTGCATATAAATATAATTTAACCAAAGGGTGTTTCAAAATGAGCGAAGGATTTGAATTTCTCGACAATTTATTTTAATCAAGAGTGCGGGAATAATCAAACGCATCACGATTATCAGTCACGGAATACGAAAAAACAGTGATTTTGAATAGTGTCAATTAACCTAATATAACTTACTTTTCAACGAAACGGCATAATGTTGTTGATTTGAGCCAATGAAATTTTGATTACGATGATTATTTTTTGACGATTCTAAAAACCTAAAGAAACCCTGAATTTCAGTCATGTGTGAGCGTTTCAGCCAATCACAGCAATATTCTGCTGAGGAGAATCACTTTTACTTTCCGGAACGTGTGCGTGTGCGTGTATACAATAATTATAATAGTTATTTGTTTAACAAGGCAATAAAGTGACAGATTTACGGACTCGCAAGCTCGCTTGGCGGTGAATCCAGCCAAGACAGGAAATCTGCTTTATTGCCGAGTTAAACACACAATTTTTTGCGGATTGTTCAGGAGAAATTAGCAACTTGCAATGCGGTAATTTTCAATATATTTAATTGTATCAACATATAGCAGGTAGCTAAAAATTTCGTAGGTACCCTAGTAAAACAAAAATTGACATTTATAATAGATATTGTGGTTTCCGCATTTTGACGGTGTGGTGTAACCATTTATAATCATAATGATCATGATTTTGTAAGTGACATGTAATGAATATTTAAATCTGACGGACCGTATAATTATTTCGAGTAAAACTCTTCAATACATTTCTTTACTGATATGGTTGATTGTGGAAGCCATTACTTTGTGATACATATTGATTCAGGAATTCAGGAACTTTTCAATAAAATGCACTTTCTTGGTATCACACACATTTCTTTACGATTAAACATATTAAAGTAATTATGTTCATATTATTATTGTTTAATGAATAAAATTGAAATAAAACTTACATAATACGTAACCTCCAAATCCTTTTTGATCATTTTTCCAATTGCTGCGGGTTCAATTACGTGGGAAAGTTAGTTAAACACACGGTGCTCGGAGAAAACTTACGCAGGGTTGTTAATACTTTGCAGAAGCTGTTATTGGGCTTCTTTCACAGGCAACATCTGAAGGAAAGTCTCTCGTTTTACTGTGCCAGGAAACAAGTGCGCCGGCCGACGACGTTTAAACGTCCGATGCCGGGCCACTAGGAGCCATCGCCATCGCCATCGTTCGGCGACTCGATTTTTGTGCGTGGATAAGTTAGGGACTCGCATGGGGGTCAGGGAAATCACACGCGGTGTTATTAAAACTTCGAGGAACCTGTTTTTGGCCTTTTTGGTACGGGAAATTCGAAGGCAACTCCAAATTAAACGAAAAATACATTGTAATGTCAAACAAATTTCCGGGCGGCTTGGGTCGACGCGACGTCTTATCTGATTGGCGAAATAACATGACGTAATCTCACCTGATTGGCTCATTACTTTTACAGCCTAGGCATAAATAAGCATTTTTAAAGCCTAGTCCGCAAAAGTGATATTTCACGGCCTAAAAGCAGTCCGAAAAATCTCACATTTTATATCAATCCGCGAAAAATATTATTTTAACGGTTTGTACCACTTGCAAACGCACAGGCGCGATTTTCGCGATTCCAGTAATACCCAACCAGTTTCATTTTACCCACACACACACACAAGATTTTGACGATTGGTGCTTCATACAATTCCATTACAAATAAACAATGCTCTTTCACCCATTATTCTTTTAATTATATAAATTGCTAATACATAATTACTGTATTAACTGATTTTGAACGTGGCAGATATGTATAAATAACACATATATACTAGTTTGAATGAAAAATGCAACACCAAGAAGTTATGGTCAGATTTTAATGAAAATTTCACAGAAGTTGTGTTTGAATGTCTCAAGTAAACGATCAAAATTTCAGTTGAAAAACTTACTTATACAAGCATTTTTTGAGTCGGTCCTCCGTTGTTTCTAATGCACTCATTCACGCGGTTCGGCATGCTTTGAATGAGGTGATCAATATCTTCTTGGGGTAGCTCATCCCAAGCTTCCTGAATCCTTAAACGAAGTTCGTCCAAAGTGTCTGGGGCACGGGGTAAATTTCCTAGTCTGACGCCTATCATATCCCAAACATGTTCGATGGGCGAAAGGTCTGGTGAACTAGAAGGCCATGGAAGCACTACAACGTTAGCTTCTTCTAAACACTCTATTGTTACCCTTGCTGCATATGGGCGAGCATTATCTTGCTGAAAGATAGGGTTTTGCAACCCTTGTAAATATGGCAGTGCAACGGGCTCTAGAATAGTCTGTACGTAGCGCCAAGCATTTAGGGTGCCAGGAATAAAAACTAGAGGGGACTTACCACCATACGTGATGGCACCCCAAATCATCACCCCCTGCGTGAGAGCAGTATGCCGAGGAAGCGAGGAAGTCCGTTCCCCGCGGAAACGTCTGACACGTCTACGTTCATCGTTGGCCCACAAACAAAATCTGGATTCGTCAGTGAACACAATTTGTTGCCATTCTTGTCTTCAATTCACCCGTTCTCTACACCATTCCAACCTAGAAGCTCTATGACGTAGAGTCAGGAGAAGGCAACAAAAAGGACGATAACTACGCATTCAAAAACTCCGTATTCGATGATATATTGATGCCATTCAGATTCTAACATTTAATGTATCCCTCCAAGTGTTTCCAATGGCCCGCGTAGTGGATAATCTTTCTCTTATCGCCAAAAGTCTCAACCTGCGTTCTTCGCGGTCTGTCATTCTTCGCTGTGGTCCAGATCCTCTCCGACGTCCATGAAAACCTTCCTCAGACCATCTTCGCCAGCACCTCATTACTGTGGTTGCGTCACGTTATTATTCTATTGGCAATTTCTCTAAACGAAAGACCACCCTCTCTCATGCCAATAATACGACCTCGCTCGAAATCACTTAGTTATACAAAATTTCGACGGTTACGAACTCTGGGCATTTTAAATGATGTTCTTCGCACTATTATTACAAGAGAACTAATCCAAATTGTTCCAAGTTTATAAAAACACCATTTGATATTGTTATTTTTGGTATATAAAATCATCCTAAAAAGAGGTTTGACGAAGGAGTTTTTTATTGAAATTTTAATGAGTTACTTTTTATACCGAAAGCCATCAATTGTAGAAAAATTAAATAAATTCTGGCTGTTTTTCTTGGTGTTGCATTTTTCATTCAAACCAGTATATTAGCAAACTCATTCATTCCAAACTTGAACTTCTACGCTCATAAATGCTTTTATGGAAGTTGTGTTTCAATATAGTATTTCTGTCGTCGGATCGTAATTCAATATCTTGCAAATTTCTTTTGTATCATTCAATATCCGGCATGGCACTAGCCAGGGAAGTAGTTGTTTCAATAAGTTATTCGTTTATAGTCTTAGTAAGACTTAATTTTGCAGTCTCACGAACCGGTTAAATATTTATATATTCAGGCTATATTTCGTCTTTATTACATTTACAATTGTTTGGGACATATTTCTATCTTGAGATGATATTTGACCTAATATGTATTCCGATCGTAAATTTACTGTCCGAAATAAGAGGAATTCTCCCAAATAAGCATCGTAAATTAATGTTACTTCCTTCTTTGGTTTTGGTTTGGTTGGTTGCTTGTGGTTTTGGTCCAATTAAGCGGCTATCTCAATTAACCGGTGGCATCATTAAGCGGAATCGACTGTATTTTAATGGTTCTTTAAAAGATGTATTAATTTATATTTTCATATACAGTTCATTTTATTTAAGTGTGGCCATAGGGATTTACATGGTAAAAATTGTACCCCATGTTAACATTTTATTGTCGTGCAAATTTAAAACATATTTGTTTTTATCAATAAATCAAACATTTTTCTGTGAAATGTTCATTATTAGAAGGACATAAACGTGTTAGAATTCTTTATTTTCGCTTTCAAAATTGAAATTAATAACACAAATAATTAAGCCAAAAGATCAACTTGGCGTAAATGTCATAATGCTTATTGACAAGTAAAGGTCATAAGGTAAAGCGTGTTGTGTTTTTAAAGCAAACGCCTCTTTCTACTACTAAAAAATATTCGGAAGTTGTTACGGCATGCATACAGAGCGTTTTTCTTTAATTATAGCTTTGGTCATAGGAATTTACATGTACATTTTACCACGTTTTAACATTAATTGAGTTAGCTGCAAAGTTTTTAAAATCTGCGTAAACATGTTTAGTTAATGTTTTTTTTTTATTTATTGAAGTAATAAAACTAAAAAATAACACAATGTAAACAAAAACATTTATTAAAGAAATTGTTCAAAATGCTTTCCTTCCATTGCTTAACAATAACCCAACCGATCGTAAAAATATCTTCAAGTATTTTGCAACTCTCTCACTGGAATGGAGTTGCAAGCTTCTGTAATTCTTATCTTTAACTCCTCAAGATTTTCGGGCTTATCTCAGAAAATGTTCATACATTTTAAGCACTGTAGTCTTACTAGGAATAGGACGATTTGAATGTGTTGAAGCGAAGTTGTCCGCAATTTATCGACTTTATGTATACTGTTACAATTTCTGCTCGTTCTTCAATGTTATAAACAGACATTTTCTTGAAAAGATCAAATTAACAAACATTCGTGCGATTTTATAACATTTACTTGACAGCAAACATTATGACATTTACGCCAAGTTGATTTTTTGGCTTAATTATTTGTGTTATTAATTTCAACTTTGAAAGCGAAAATAAAGAATTCTAACATGTTTACATCCAACAATGAACATTTCGTACAAAAATATTTGATTCATTGATAAAAACAAAAAAATGTTTCAAATTTGCACAACAAAAGTTTTTTTACCATGTAAATCCCTATGGCAACACTTAAATAAAATGCACTGTATATCGGGTGTGTATAAATTAGCGGATAATCTACACGTGACGATCATTTTTCAAATATTCTAAGCAGCTTATCTTAATTCTAAAATGTTGTGCCACGCTTCCTGGGTCTTCACGAGGTCCTCAAAGTTTGAACATCCAGTCGTTAAATATGCGTTATTATTCGATATTAATTTATAGAAAACCCTGCAATTTCGGTAGTATGACTAGTTTGAAAATTATTTGTCAGTGTGTGCTGTCTTTCTATCTCAAACTTGTATTTTTAACACTTCTTAATTAGCTTATTTTCATCAAAAATACGCTCGGCAACATAACACCAGCCTATGTCACTTTTGACACAAGTAATTCATTCAAACTTGCTAGTTCCAAGTTTGTGCGAAAACTGCTTTCTCATTATTATCGGTTTGTATTAGTGCCCGCGTTTTAGTGTATTTGTGTTTTTGTGTTATTTTCCAATTACAATGGATTTTACTATTTACTTAATAATCTGTAAATAAACCCCGCTCTATCTATCTATTACCTTCTACTCTCAACCGTCAGATTAATGATAAACAGGACAGCTCGTGAATACTATGTTGCCAAATGTACATTTCTTTTACATGACTCCTGATGGCCTATGAGGCTTGGTAGAATATTTTTTCATCGACATTTTCTATTCGGGATTTTAGGAAGTATATCGCCACGTGTAGATTATCCGCCAATTTATACACACCCGATATATTCGATAAGCTCAACTTATAGAACTATACAGAAAACAGTTGCTTATGTGTTGGAATTGTGGTAAAAACCACTGCAAAGTTTGCTGTTTTATATGTGTACCAATGATGCTTCCATAAAACAAAGGAATTGTCTGGACACTTTTATTTGCAAGTGGTTGCACCAAAAAAATCGATTATTTATTGTAATTAGCATCATATTTTCAATCATTTGCAGCAAGTCCGAATGTTGGGCCTTGAATCTTAAATCGAAAGATCTCCGAACATGACTGCGTAACAAACAGAGACAACTAAATAATAAATTTAATATATTTTGAAATCTAATTGCTGATTAATTTCATTTGAATTTAAAGAAATAACTTTTCATATATTTGCCTGGGATATTTGATTTGATTTGGACATTATGAAACAAATAAATCGCGTTACTTAATAATAGTGAGTAATATGTATTTGACACAAAAATCAAACTAAACTACAAAATAGCAACAACATTTAAAACCATAACGTTTAAGGAATACTATTCACAAATAAACTTAAATTCCCAAGAAAAAACTACGCAGACATGACGAGGAAAAGATTTGCAAAATGTTACTTTTAAAAACTTCCTATAAATTATAAATTTATTGTACCAAAAATCAACTAAGAAATGAGTGCTTTGTTTAATTTTAATAAATTCTGGATATGTTTTGCAAAGTTTCACTAAGTTTACATTTTATTACAAGAAGGATTTCAACGCATTAAGCGGTATACATAAATAGAAAATATTAATTTCAATTATAAATAAAACACTATTAAGTAGGTATTGGTTCAGCTTGGCTGAACTTGAAATTGAGCGTAAATGAAGTTCCGGCGTAGATCGAGCGCGCATGAACAGTGAGACCAACAGAATTCTTATAATTTTTGCCCGATTGGTCATTTTCTTTAATTTCCAAGGTTTGCTCTCCGGGCGGGGCGGTTCGATCAACTTACGGCCCAAGGCTCCGTTGTAAAGTGTGTTCATTAAAAAAAACCTCAAGTGTTCCATGATTTTTTATTTTCTTAAATTTAAGTTGGTAACACATATTGAGATTATGTTAATTAAGTTATGATTCTACCGATAAATTCATTTGCTCTGACCAACGACGCGGAGAAATCGTAGGTTCATCTTCTAAAATTTCTTGGGCTGTGTTAATAGCATCATGAGTACGTTTGACTGGTCTACTCTACCACTTTCTGGATTACGGAGACATAACAGATCATGATGAGGTATTTTTAAATTCGTTCATAAATAATGGGAACGTTAGGAACTTCTTCCTGAAACTCAGCTGTGCTGCATTTATTAAGTGAATTTTGATAGGATATCCTTATCCGAAATTAATAACTTTTGGTGAGCTATTTATTAATAGTATATACTACCTAGGGTTAAAGTTACTAGGTGATCCATTCACAATTTCCCGGTAATTTGCCAGTTAGTAGTTTCACTATATATGCACCGTTTAATCGGTTAGATCCGATTGGAGTTTTTGCTGCAAGGCCGTCTCGAGTCAGACGTCGCGCAAAAAATCACATTTCGACAATACACATTCTTAATTCATTTATTTTTACTTAATTTATCCTTCCCCACCCTACGTTTTCTGTATATGTATTAACCGGTGTCCATTCTCTGTTGTTACTTGTTAGCCACTGCGAAGGGCCGTGCAGTGTGAAGGGTGACCCTGTTTTATATTCCTATCCTTTGAAAATTAATCTGAATCGTATGTGGATATATATTTTTTTCCGCTACCGACAACGTAAATACGTATTGCATCCATGGTTACAGGTGCCGTAAGTGGCTGATAACATTCGTGGTGTTTGTTGTTCTTGACGACGGAACTTAATTTTTTACTTAAGGACCTTGGAAAATAATAAACAGAAACGTAACGCTCCAACATATAGGCGAGCAACAGATTTTCGTCTATACCTATAGCATCGGCATCCTTTTTACATAACCACTGCTTAAAAGAGTCGTAACAGGCGTAACACATGCCTTTTTCGATTTTGTCGGTTCTAACACACAATATTCGCAGCTTCGTTTGGATCCATGCCCTCAAAAACTGTCACAAATGACACAAATAAACAAAATGCTACATTGTTTTCTCGGCTGCTGGGTTACCATAGGACGCATAGGTGACTATAAAAATTTGAATCCCAAATGTTACAAGCCGTATTTTAGAATATTTTCTGATCTTTTTTAAGTATTATATTTCCGGTAGCGGAAAAAAAATAATAAGTTAATAGTTATTTAAGCAACACGGAACGTAATGACAATTAACATTTTCGGCAGGCGACGAGCCTCGGCTCCGCCTCGGCTCGTATTCGCCTACCTCAAATGTTAATACGTCCTTACGTTCCTTGTTGCTTAAATAACTATTTTTATTTGACTCTTGTTGCTCCTATCTATTCTCTGGAATTGTTATTAACTATGGAGGATATCACGAATAAGGAATTATTGATGCAAGTGTCCAAGGAGATGGAACGTCTAAAATCAGATATAACCAGCGATTTAACTGGCCATTTCACTGCACTAATCGACACAATAATTGAGCCTCTTTGCAAAGAGAATGCGATTCTTAAAAATCAACTCGAAACTGTAATGAAAGCGCATCAGGATATTTGCCTTACTCTGAATTACATCGATAAACAACAACGAGCAAACAATCTGATAGTTACTGGACTACCCGAGAATGATAACACCTTTAAGACTGTTGACGATCTATTTATTAATAAATTAAATGTGTCATTAACACCGAATGATATTTCGCACGTATGGAGATTGGGCCGACTGAGAAATTCTAGACCACGACCAGTACTTATTAAATTTACCAATTCTCAGAAGAAATTTAACTCACTGAAAAATGCGAATAAGTTAAAAGGTATAGGAATTTATATTAATAAGGACCTTACCGCTGAGGAACGTACAATTAGGAGTATACTTCATACACATCAAAAACTAGCGCGTGACTCTGGTCACTGGGAAAATTAGGGAATAAATTGAGCGCTGGTCCTGATGGTGTACCTGCCTTAATCCTTAAGGACTGCCGTTATATTTTACCTACACCCTTAACGCATATCTTCAACGTATGTCTCACTCATAGCAAGGTTCCTGTATGCTGGAAGAACTCACGTATTGTTCCCATTTTTAAATCAGGTAATAAAAGAGATGTGTTGAACTATCGACCTATTGCTATTATTTCCAATGTATCAAAGTGTTTTGAATTAATTCTGTATAAATACATAAGTCCATATGTAAATAACAAACTATCTTCGAAGCAGCATGGGTTTAGACCCAGAAAATCTACGGTATCTAATATTTTGCTACAAACCCAGTTCCTTTCAAAATATATAGATAATCGTACTCAGGTTGACGTTATTTACACCGAGATATCTAAAGCTTTCGATAGAATTGATCATAGAATACTTATAAATAAATTAAAACTTCTGGGTTTTTCTCCTAATCTCTGTGAGTGAATTTACAATTATCTTTCAAATAGGTCTTTATTCGTGGAATACAAAGGTTTTAAGTCGAGACAATTCATTGCCACATTAGGTGTTCCTCAGGGTTCTAATCTTGGACCTGTACTTTTTAATTGCTTTATAAATGATATAGCCGATAGGGTTAAGCAAAACATGTTAATATTTGCAGATGATCTTAAAATATTTGCTCCTATTCATACTATGGATGATTGTCAAGTTCTGCAACATAATCTGGATCTAATAGTGCAATGGTGTCATGATAATAATGTATCCTTGAATGTAGCAAAATGCAAAACTATGTCGTACACTAGAAATAAATCTAAAATTACGTTTGAATATAATGTCAATGGTACTGTTTTGACCCAAGTTGAAACTTTTAAAGATTTGGGAGTGATATTCGACAATAGTTTATCTTTTAACACTCATATTGAACAAATTGTATCAGCCACAAACCGCTCCCTAGGCTTCATAATTCGCAACAGCAAACCATTCAAGAATATTATTGCCGTAAAAATTTTATACTATGCATTTGTGCGTTCAAAACTTGAATTTTTGCATTTGGAACCCATATTACATAAAATAATCTTCAATGGTTGAATCGATACAGAAAAAGTTCGTTAAATATCTTTATTTTAAGAAATTTGGTACGTATCCAAGGGTGGATTATAGGTACAATGATTTATTGAGTGAATTCGACCTACACTCCTTAGAAAGTCGCCGAAAATCCCACTTAGTAACCATACTATACAAAATCCTCAATAATTACATTGATTGCGTTGAGATTCTAGAGCAAGTGGATATACACGTCCCCAGTAGTGTAAGAAGTAACCAACTATTCCATTTGTCAATTCCTAAAACAAGCTCTGTTGAAATCACCTTTGTATTCAATGTGCTTTACTTACAATCAAATTATAGCTAAATATCCGGACGTGGATATATTTAACTGTGGATCTGCTAAATGCTAAAGCATTCTTTAATCTGATTGTTGGGTATTTGTCGTAATGTATGTTAGCCATTATTGTTATTATGTTATTATCTTAGTTAAGGACTATTCGTTTGTAAACATTTATTGTATTAATTTGTAATTTTCAATCTGTAACTGGACTCGTCCGTTGATTGAATAAATAAATAAATAAAGGTGCGTCGAATGAATACACCTAATTTCCGTCCACTTTAGTCCCATTTCGGAAATAACTTTCAACTAGTAACGTTTCTTGCTGATTACTGTAAACCATTGTGACTACGGAATAATTGAGGAGTTGAACTGCAAAACTCAACAAATCCACTTTTATAATTTGTTCAGAAACCGCGAAAAACGTTCAGGAAGTCTATTTGTTGCTTAGAAAAAATGAATGTTTAGCCGCATTTTTAAATATGATTTGTTGCGTTTTGAAAGGTAACTCACATATATTCGGATTTACCAATGTTTGGACAGTAAAAATCGATACCAAGCTCATTTTGGCCCAAAATTGGTTTAGTTGAGTTTTGCAGTTCAACTCCTCAATTGTGACTTTTAGAAAGATCTAACGTTTTATATGTTAATTTCTAACATGTGTGCCAACTTAAATTTTTAAAAATAAAAAATCATGGCACACCAAAGCGCATTAGCCGATATGACGGAATTCACATTTTCGGAGTGTCATTTAAAAAAATATTTTAATTAATTAATTAATTAAGCAATCGATCGGGCAAAAAATAGTATAAACACCTCGGGCGTTAGTGCTACCGGTCTCGGGTAAGTATGGGGACCTCCGCCAACGCGTCGGTCGCCACACTATTACCCTCCACCGTTATAACGCACTTGCCGCCCTTGATACTTAATTTCGACCAATATACAGGGTGTGCAAATAAATAAAATATTATTGATATTATCTGATATACGGGTGTGACGCCTAGATATCGAATATAGCATTCTTATCTCGAAAATCTTCACTCCTACTTTCATTGTTCCAAAATGGCACGGGTTTGGTATCAAATAAACAGGCGCGGAACGTAGATAGTGGAGCAAAAATCTTCACTTCCATTTCCGGGTTACAACATGGTTCATGTCTAGTATCAAAAGAATGGGAGTGAAGCATAAATGTGCATTTAAGCATTCTTATCTGCAACCGGAGTTATACATCTTATTTTTTGTCTCACTCATCCCTCAAATCTTTCCAATCAAATTCATGCTCCCTATAATTTTCAGACAATTTCAAAAATATTGTAAATTTTCCATTCGGGTCCGACTTGAAATCCTAGATTTAATCATTAAGTTGAAACGGGTCTGGGTCGAAATCCCGACAGCCGAAATCCCGACAAGCCAGAATCCCAACAGCTGAACTCCCGACAGGCCAGAATCCCGACAGGG
Organism: Ocypus olens; assembly: GCA_910593695.2. Lineage (NCBI taxonomy): Eukaryota > Metazoa > Arthropoda > Insecta > Coleoptera > Staphylinidae > Ocypus > Ocypus olens. The sequence continues at coordinate 16,647,249 of OU343054.1, read as the reverse complement.
TCGAAATCCCGACAAGCCAAAATCCCAACAAACCAAAATCCCGACAAATAATTAATTCTAGATTATTTTTAATGATACAATAATGATATTAATTAACATTCTACGTTTCAAGCAACACGGGAAACTACAGGAAGAGACACGGCATGTAGATAAATTAAAAGGTGTATGAATTTTTCTTAATAAAATTAATTTCCTAAATTTTGATTTCAATCTCTGACATCAATTCAATTTGTCAAAATTCATATCAGTAATGACATTATTTTAAAATTTTAAAACTGTTAATTAGTAACATGTAATATTATCTGACGAATGTAATTATTTATTGTGCTAGCATGGATAAACTTACTTACTTACTATTTACTATAAAATAGTATTTAATTAATATTATTATGAATAATCTTCAATTAATTATTTGACGGGATTTTGGGTTGTCGGGATTTCGGCTGTCGGGATTATGTCCGGCTCCAAGTTAAAACATACAAATTTTAATAATTTTGGTGTGAGACGCCGACGGATCGATAAGGTGTTTTATTGGCAACCAGGTGAAATTTGATAAAATTAATCGGTTTTCGTTCCTAATTGAAATTTATTAACAATATGAATGAGTTGAAGAATGTTTATTCAGATGGAATTAAAAAACAAAACTCCAAGAGGGAAAAATCTACTAAAAACATTCCTGAGACTATGACACCAGGCGGAGGAAATTTCCTCGAAAATCAAGGAGTTTTTCTTCGTATAAGCCTAAAGGTGCTCGCCTCATTTCCAATATCGATACAAATGATGTAATTGAACGTTTATGGACTTTACATGACAAATCTGAAACAGTTGGTAATATAAGTGAAATCACTACCATTGGGACTGAGCTACCAAACCAGGATATTTTTCTCTAAACTCTACTGGTCAACATCAGTCTTCGTAATATCAACCAAGCAGCATCTACGTACAATAAACAATATCGTTGGTCAGGAGCTCATAAGAGCTAGTATAAGCAATGTGTGTCTTGCAAGTTATCTGTTATTCTATGAACCAGTCAGATTATAAATGGTGATGTTAGTGTAATTATTGGCTCCATGAAGTGCAACATTACTCATGCCAGTACAATGTTGGTGTGCTAATAAGGATGGTCTCAGGTACGACGCCTCAGTTGTGATTGCGCAGAAGATACTCAATGCAGACATCAGTAAATAGATTTATAGTTCAATAGTAACATTTGGAACCGAAATAGTATATTACGACACAAGTTCGGTAAGTGCTCTCTAACAGGTTGAGACAATTTTAAAAATACAAAGCCGTAGGGCCGAGTATTTGTAATTTTCGAGACCTGTTTGAATGCTCTTAACGAACCGAGTGTTGTATAGAATTTTTTGCGCTACCGATTTAAAATAGTTATAAAAATAGTAAAAAAATAGTTCAAATAGACTTTTATAATTAAAAATCGCTGCTCTTTTAACTAGCCCATAATGGTACTAGGACTCTCATGACTCAGAACAGGCTTGTTATTTTGTGAGTTTCCTAGCAACCGAAGTTAGTCCGGGAAATCCATTCGAACGTGACTAAATACACATACAGTAAGCATAGCAATATAGAACGGTAGCACAAAAAAAAAAGATTAAAACAAATTATATCGTACTATGAAGAATTTAAAGTGTTTACTTCAACCAGGAAATACTACCATGACGCTCCAATGTATCTTAACCCCTTACTGCATGATTTTTTTATTTTTATGAAACAAAAATAATTATGAATGCCTTTAGTGATATAGTAATTGGGAAAAATATTTAAAAAATGTAATATTTATTTTTTACAAAAATACAGGTTGTGCCATATCTGGAACGCAATGCAGTAACGGAACCTTATTTCGTATGACATAATAGAAAACAATTTCTGTCTTTATTGAACTCTTTGCTGCATATGGTACAATTTGAACCACCAAATTTAGGCAAGTTGTGACACATCGGCCTACAAAATAGACCACAAAGTTTGCGATTTAACGACTGTCAGTACATATAACGTAAATAATAATTCTGGAAAAAATCTCTTGTTTCCTGATGCCTATGAGAACTAGATATTCTCTTGTCAGCAACCCTATCAGCTCCTAAAATCTATTTAAATATAAATTTTTACCACTAGTCGCTAAATAAAGCTAAAAATATATGCAAACTGCTTTGTGCCAGATATGGCACGTTATGCAGAAAGGGGTTAGAAATATTCGATCAATGTCCATAAACGTGTAACAATTTTAATTAAGAGATATCTCAATTTCAAGGTCAGCCTAGCTGACCCGATACCTACTCTATTACTTTGTATAATAATAAAATTTTGTCATCGTATTTTCAATTTAATGTTCGATAATGGCAAAATAAAGTTGTCGAAACTGTAACGGTGTTTTATTTATTATATAAAATGTATAATGAAGTAGAAGTCTCTAGTATAAACAACATTAAAATATAAATAAGTATTCATGTTTTAAGTTAATTGCAAGTATTCCATGGTGCATCCCTAAATTTTCAATAACTAACGTTGAAACGGGTAGAGCCCTAACGACTAACCAGCCACAATGTATCTAAGTTATAATTGTTAGTTGATTATAATCATAGAGTAGTTTAGAGCAGTTTCAGTACGCCCCTAGATAGCATTACAATTACCAAAGTACAGACAGTTTCCCAGAGATTTAAACAAACCTTAATGTCCCCGTATGCAATTATTCCCAAAAGTATACTATATAAGAGGGAATTGTTAATTATACATAAAAAAATAATTTAACGAACATCTGCATTATTTAGTAACTTTGGACCAACTTTGTCTCACAGGGGCAAACGCAATATACATGATGATCGTATTTTTTTTTAAAGCGCATAGTCTATTTAAACAAATTGCATGGCCTCTTTAGAAAAATCGTGGGCTTGGTGGTGTACAAGTCTAATGCCTGCTTCTACGTCTCATGTTTGCAAGTTTGATTCTCATCCGGACAGTACCAAAAAAAATCCTGATTGGGTGTCCAATTCACTCATGTTCAACCTAATCAAATTCTAAATTAAAATTTATCACAATTAGTTGTGGCCGAACGCCTAAACTGTTTAAGCCCATTTCCCAAAAATAAAACTGCAATGTGATTATTTAAACTAGGCCCAGTGAAATGAAAATATCATTTTATATGAGTTTTTTTTTTTTAATTAGAAAAGAAGGACGCGGATGGAACTTGATTTTTACAGTAAGAAATTGTTTCTAATAACATGGAATGCCTCAGAACGTTTACCAGAAACCAACTTAATTCTTAAATTTCTGAAATAAAATGTTTTTATTAATAAATCTCAAGAGTCCTTTTACTATTTTATTATACAAACTGTATGTCATTGGAAAGCTTATTAAAAATGCCATGCATTGGTGGCAAGATATATAGGGTGTTCCATTAAAAAAATAGTTATCCATTGTTTTGCGTATGTTGACTCCCTGTATAGCAGTATGAATAAAAATAACCAAAGCCGATGTGTAATATTCTTCATCAGGATGGATAAAGAAACGCGTTTTTTCTGCAATACAATTCTAATAGCGCGGAAAACTTGCGCATAGGCGTCATTATAAATGAAAAAATATTGAATTTTTTTTTTTTATTTGAAATCGCGCAGAAGGCCTAAAGTTACCAAAAAAGTAAAAATACCAGTAAATTTCAAAAAAATGCAAAAATTACAAAAAAAAATACATTTTTTGTTCTAATAGTGAAAAAAGTGTTTTTAAGAGTGTCCTTAATGCATACAAAAAATAATTAGACCCATTCTTGTTTAACTGAATTCGCGCAAAAGGCCTTAAGTTGCGGGTTCTATCGTAAAAAAACGATATTTCATGATTTTTGACGATTTTTAAAAATGTGCCAAAAACCCATAATGGTTATTTGTTTAACAAGGCAGTAAAGTGACAGATTTACGGACGCGGCTGGAGTTTCACCGCCGAGCGAGCTTGCGAGCAAGGCTGTTAATCCAGCCAAGTCAGAAAATCTGCTTTATTGCCGAGTTAAACATATAATTTTTTCGCGGATTATTTAGGAGAAATTAATAATAACTTGCAATGCGATAATTTTCAATATATTTAATAGACCGTATAATTATTTAGAGTAAAATTCTTCAATACATTTCTGTATTAATATGGTTGATGATGGAAGCCAGTACTTTGTGATACATTTTGATTCAGGAATTCAGGAACTTTTCAATTAAATGCACTTTCTTGGTATCACACACATTTCTTTACGATTAAAAATGTTAAAGTCATTATGTTCATATTATTATTGTTCAATGATTAAATAGAAATAAAACTTACATAATGCGTAACCTCCAAATCCTTATCGATCATTTTTCCGATTGCTGCTCGGTTTCAATTACGTGGGAAAGTTAGGCAAATACACGGTGCTGGGGAAAACTTACGCGGGGTTGTTAATACTTCGCAGCAGAAGCCGTTATTGAGCTTCTTCCACAGGCAAGATATGAAGAAGTAAGTGCGCCGGTCGACGACGTTTAAACGTCAAATTTCGGGCCACTCGGTGACTCGATTTTTGTGGATAAGTTAGGGATTCGCATGGAGGTCGGGGAAAACACACGCGGTGATATTAAAACTTCGGGGAACCTGTTTTTAGAGTTTTTTGCACGGGAAATTCGAAGGCAACTCTCAATTAAGCGAAAAATACATGGTAGTCATTTCAATTTCAACAAATTTCCGGGCGGCTTGTATTGGTCGACGCGGCGTATCATCTGATTGGCGAAATAACATGACGTAGTCTCACCGGATTGACTCGTTACTTTTACAGCCTAGGCATAAATAAGCATTTTTAAAGTCTAGTCCGCAAAACTGATATTTTACGGACTAAAATCAGTCCGAAAAATCTTACATTTCATATCATTCCGCGAAAAAAGTTTTATTTTTCATTTGTAAAAGTGTAAAAACTATTCAAAATAGTTTTCCCAATCCAGAAAAAATACTTTCAGACCTGTTATTAACTGTATTCACACAAAAGGTCTAAATTATAGTATAAGTAAAGTTATAGAGTCCCGTAAAAACACCGTTTTCCATATCTGATGAGTGTTTAATAACATATTAAGGTTTGTAATAAGACTCTAACAAGTGATTTACAAAAAATGTATTAGCCAAACATATCATATTGCAGCTCTTAGCTCATTTCAACATTTAATCTGTGCTGAAACGAAAGGACTAACGGCGAGGACGTGGCTGCAAGGCGAGTCCCACCTCCACCCTACCCAACCAACTAACCAGGGTGAATTTTATTTACAATATTTACAGTAACTATTTACTTTGTACAATGCATATGTTCGTTGTAGGCAAAAGGCTATTTACATAGAAGCCTCTTTGAATTCTGATTTTAAATTAAATGTGGGCATCAGCTGTCTTGATTTTAAAGTAGCTCTAATATAACCATCTCGATTTTCATGCCCGCACACTTTATCTGCTGCTTTTGTAACCAGTTTTACACACCTCTCAACTGACTAGGTGTGGCATGGGAATTTGAGGTAGTTAAACTCTGGTAGCGCTTTGTCTTTCAATAAAGTAGCAATGTGTTCAGTTGGCATCTTGGACAGTAGTGGCGGCGGTGTTAACTTGCAGATTGACCAATCAATTAGTCCGGTATAGTCGTTTGCACTAAAATTTATTGAAGGTATTTTGAAGTCTCTTACGTATCCTTCAGCTAATGGCTCATTTCTGGATTAAAGGATCCTCCTGTAGCCAAGTTCTCTAATGTGTGGTCTCTCATCCATTATCATAGTCAACATCATATTTTCAGGGTGGCAGAAGAATGCGTTCCTTCGAATTACTGGATCAATTATTTGCTTGATATTGTCCGGTAGATGTCTGGTAATTTTTCTTTATATTAAACCAAACAGGTGCATATGACTTCACTATGTAATTTACAAGAGTCTGTAACTCAATTGTTGGACTAGTTTGGGATACATACAATCTCAAAACCCGGTTAGCACAAGTTAGTCAACGAGAGTGGCTGATGCGTCCAGGATCCCTAGCAGTCAATTCTGGATTACAGATTCCTGTATTGACCGCTTTTACAATGTCTAGAAGATACTTCTGATCTTTGCTCAGATCGTTTTTAGTGATATCAATGACTTCTTCTGATTGTATCGGCTTAAAATCTACAAGGAGTTTCTCACATCCAGAGAGTTATTTTCCAACTAGACCACTAAATGATGCTGGTCCTGTTGTCGTTCCATCCAAGTGATCAAAAAAATGCCTTTAAGGTAACTCGTTAAAATGTAGCAAGCAGATAAACCATTGCAAAGGACGGCGACACCTAACTTCAATGTTATGTATAACACCGCTTTTCCATCCAGTGTGTGTTTGTGACTGCTCCATCACATCCGATGGCCTCCACTGCAAATCAAATTCCTTCTTTTCTAAGTGTTCGTAAATACTGTTAGCAATTTCATTTGCGGTACCTTTCTTTGGTGTGACATGGCCAATGTATTTACCACCTGGCTTACTTATCACGCTAATATGTTCTTGTTTTCTAGTTCTGCGGTACACTTTAGCTGCAATCTTTTCTTCAGTTATTGTATTATCTTTTCTTCCGTATAAATAAATTTCGTTGACTTCTTTCATCTGGTGGTCTTCTTCCGTTATTTTTTTCCGAGTCTTCACTTTTTCTCTTCTTATTTTGTTTCTGTCTATGACTTTTGCTATGTTTTCGTCAGATATCACACCGAAATCGTGTAAAACACCGGTAGCTATTGCAGCGGTGGCTCTGTCAGACACCCCGAACCTGTCACTCAGCAAGGATGTTGTTGTCAACTTCGAACGCATTTGCGCAGGAGGAGAAGACAACAAAAAACCTACATCACAGTCAGCGTCTGACGAAGTTTTCTGTCTTCTATTTTTTTCATCACTGCAACCTCATTACACTTTTGCTTCTTCTGCTGGTAATACTAGGATCAAACGTAGTAAGCGATTCTTGAGACAACAACTGTTCTCTTCTTTCTTCTCTCTTTTGTAATTTATTAGTTTCCTGTTCATCTAAACTACCAATAAACATTTTCCTGGCGGTTCTTTGATCGTGCATAAATTTCAACTCTATGTCTGGAATCTTTTCTACTTTTTCACATTGACAAGCTACAGTCAAAGGACATGCTGTACTACCCTTACATGTGAAAGGCAAAGTTATATTACATTTACAGGCAGCAATATCGAAAAGTTTGGTTTTCGCATTCTGTACGAAAACTTCTACTCTTTTCTTATAAAAATATTTTTCACGGTCTCGATTGAAAGACTTTTTAACGCAATATATGAGTTATAGTATGATTGGATCATTTGGACCACACGAGTATGTGTTATTGTTGGGATTGTGGCCTTGTTGTAAATCTCAACTATTTGAGTTCCTACGGACTCGGCCACAGCTACAAATCCTAATTCTTTCTTATTCTTCAAAGAAAGTATATACTTCCCATCTAAGCAACAGAGCAGCATATCCTTGTATGTAGGCAGCGATATTCCTTCTTATTATTCTTAGTTCTTTGGGTACGCCAATGATAGGGCACGTAATAGACTGTCTTGTAACACGCGAAGATTTTTCAGACGCCATTTCAAAACTACGAAATACACTTCCACTTTGTCACAACCTTAAATATATCACCCATTTCTTGCACTAAAAAGTAGTAGCAGTAACGTTGGCGTTTGGCAAGTCACACTACGCGTGGGCGAGTCCACATGATGCCGCCGGAGGGGAGTAAGTGTTGTGGAGAGAACAGCACCACGTGTGGGTAAGTCCACTTGGTGCCAGCGGATGGGAGTAAGCGTTGTTCTTTTGCGCGAATACAGTTAAGGAATAAGGGGTATAAAAGTATTTTTTTATGGATTAGTAAAACTATTTTACATAGTTTTCACACTATTAGAATAAAAAAATACAACTTATATGGTTTTAGCACATGTTTAAAAATCGTCGAAAATCATGAAATATCGTTTTCTTACGATACAACCCGCAACTTTAGGCCTTTTGCGCGAATTCAGTAAAACAAGAATGGGTCTAATTATTTTTTGTATGCATTAAGGACACTCTTAAAAACACTTTTTTCACTATTAGAACAAAAAAATGTATTTTTTTGTAATTTTTGCATTTTTTTTAAATTTATCGGTATTTTGACTTTTGGTAACTTCAGGCCTTCTGCGCGATTAGAATTGTATTGCAGAAAAAAAAGCGTTTTTCGATCCACCCTATTCTTCATGATGTGGAAAAATCTCTAGTGTATAAAAACTGACGCTATCTTTTCTAGAAACGCTTCAGTATTTTTTTCAACGTGTTCACGTTTTTGACACTAATTTGCCCACAACTAACCAACCGTCCATTATAGACCCATAGTAGCTGAGACTAATTTTATCAGCTTTTTAAAAGAGGTAAAAATGAGGTATAAAATATGGGGTTTGGGCACCAGTTCATGAAAAATAGAATTATATATCTTAAAGTTTTATCGATCATATTGATAATATGTGTAATTCTGCAATGAAGACGTTGGGATTTATAATGCGAACTTCTAAATATTTCAGCAATGAGTTATTACTGCGAACCCTATCTATATATCTTTAGTAGTAAACTTGAATATGCTTCGATAATATGGTATCCATGTTACACTAGCAATACCTTTAAAGTCGAACGAATCCAAAGACGATTCCTAAAATTTCTATCTTTCAAAGCAGACGGTATCTACCCTGAACGAAATATAGATTATTGCCAATTATTATCTAAGCATGAATTTTCCTCTTTGTCATCGCGCCGTGATGAAAGCAGCGCTTCTTTTATGTTTAAAATAATTCATAACTTTATTGATAGTGCAGAACTTTTAGGTTTAATTAATTTCCAAATTCCTAGATTATCATCTAGAAATTGTAATGCATTTGCTATCGTTTCCGCCAATACTAATATATTGGTTAAAGCTCCACTTAGCCACATGTGCCGAAATAGAGATAAGCTATTTCGTGATATATTTATTAATAACCGAAATCCGCCATAATATGTATCCTATGTACTGCTCTATTGTTGATTGTTTTCTTTTAATTTAAGAATATGATAGAATTAGTTACAATTTTACTCTTACTTTAAATACTGTAGTATTATATTTCTTTTTTTTTTGTTGTTATCCCTGTATTGGATTCTTCCGTTGGGTAATAAAATTTATTATTATTATTATTATTATTAAATAGAAAATAAGTTATGGGGCTTTTACAAATCCCTGGGTCACCCGGTATATATTAGAAATTGAATTAATAAATGAATAATGATAGACAACCACAATTACTATGGTCCCGAGTAGTGGTGATACGGTATTTCAGTAACGCTCTTTTGGAGCGGTATTTACGGTAACGCTTGAACTTGGAACGAGTAACGACATATAAATACCCGTTCGACTCGAATATATTACCTTCCATTTAGGAATTATTAGAAGAGATTTGTCAGAAAGCAAGTTATTATTTCTTGCAAACAATATCTCGCCTTGTGTTAGCATCTGTCCCTCTCGTTTTGTGAGTCGCGATCGCTGGCGCTGTCGCATTTCTTGGAGCGAGCGCGACTGGAACCGGTATTTACATCTCTAGTCCCGGGAGAATATTCCTCGATCCCGAAAAATCTTTCGCCCGGGCTGGGACTCGAACCCATTTGGCTGCTGGCGCAGCAGGCAAACGCTCGCGCTCTACCTACTACGCCAAAGGGCCGGGCTTTTTGCAGAATTAATATTAATTAATATCTATTTTGTTCATATTACCATCCTTAATAAGATAAACTATCAATACGTAGCTATTAGGAAAAATAATTATAAGAAAATAACTGCTTTATTATTTCTTTTCCTGAATAAAAACTCCCCTCCTGAAACAAAAAAAAAAGAATTAATTAACAATTTCATCTAGGGTGTTATCTCAATATTTATTTTTCATCAGGTTTATAATTACCTGTTATATTTTAATTTTTTCCGTAATTAAAAAAGTCTCTGTACAATGCGGCCAGATTAACGCAACTTGCCTATCAAGATGGAAACGTTTAAATATTTGCAGATCAATTTAATGATAATAGTAACATTTTTCGATAAATCTGAATTTCAAAGAATCGAATGATGATAATAATAATAATAACAATAATAATAATAAATTTATTCATTGCAGAACCATAAAGTTTTACATAAGTCGAGAAAAATGGAGACGTAAGATAAGATTGAGTATTAAATAAAGATACATTTGTAGGCACAAAACAGCGTATTAAAATAGATGTATAAACAGATGAAATTAAGTAAGTAATGGCCAATAGTCATGGACATATTAAAATAAATTATACAAATAAATTTAGAACATCAAAGTAACATATAGATAAAATTAATTAACAGGAAATGGACATTACACAATAAAACATAAGTAAATAATTTAGGACAATTGAAAAAATACATACCGGGTGACCCAGCGATCTGTAAAAGCCCCATAACTTATTTGCTATTTGAGATATCGACTTCTAGTTTTCTTGAACTGGTACCGACACTTATTCTACATATTTTAAAAATATGTATGTTTTTATACAGGGTGTCCCAATGTACATAACAGACCAAAGTTATGTTTTTTTAAATGGAACGCCCTATATTTTATACTTTATTTTCAACCCTCTTGAGAAGCTGATAAAAATGGTATAAGAGAGTATGGGTCTATTATGGGCGATTGGTTAGTTATGAGCAAATTTGTGGCAAAAACAAGGACACATTGAAAAAGTTGCAGAAGCGCTCCTAGCAATGCTAGCGTCGTTTTTTATACATTAAAGAATTTTCCACATCATGAAGAATAATACAAATCGGCTTTGGTTCTTTTTTGTTCATACTGCTATACAGGGTGTCAACATACGCAAAATAATGGATAACTATTTTTTTTCAAATGGAACACCCTATATATCTTGCCACCAATGCATTGAATTTTTAATAAGCTTTCCAATGATGTACAATTTGTATAATGAAATATGAAGGATTCTTAAGATTTATCCAAAAAACATTTTTCTTTTGTCACCTCCTGCTCATTTTTGGATTTTCAGCCAAAACTATGCATTTTCTGAAAAAATAATAAGAAATCAAAGTTGTAGAGCTGAAAATTTTCGATCGATATAGGTCTTTCGACTTTTTCAATAATGCGTGCATTGCCCGCCAGAGCGCGCAAAATCGTGACCGTATATGCATTTAATCGTTTTTCTCAAATTCTTTGTTAATTAATTGCACTATACTTCATTTTCCACGTCCTCTAGCAGAAAAACGGGTAATTATAGAATTATTTAAATGACCTACATCGATTGAAAATATTCCGCTCTACAACTCTTAAAAGTAGCAATTTTTGCCCAAATGGCATAGTTTTCGCTAAAAATGCAAAAGACATTGAAAAACGCAAAAATTGATATATACATTTTTAATTTGCATTTTTAGGGAAAACAATTCATTTTTTGCAAAAATTGCTTCTATTAAGAGTTGTAGAGCGGAAAATTTTCAATCGATATGAGCCATTTTAATTTTCCTATAATTTTCCGTTTCTCCGCTAGAGGGTGAAGAAAATAAAGTATAGTGCAATTTATTAATAAAAAATTTGAAAAGAAAACGCTAAAATGCATATACGGTCACGATTTTGCGCGCTGTGGCGGGCAATGCACGCATTATCTTAAAAGTTAAAAGACCTATGTCGATCGAAAATTTGGTCTCTTATAATTTTTCCTGAAAATGCATAGTTTTGGCTGAAAATCCAAAAATCAGCAGAAGGTGACAAAACAAATATGTTTTTATTGATAAATCTCAAGAATCCTTAATATTTTGTTATACACACTGTATATCATTGGAAAGCTTATTAAAAATGCCATCGATTAGTGGCAACTTATATAGGGTGTTCCATTTGAAAAAAAATAGTTATCCATTGTTTTGCTTATGTTGACACCCTGTATAGCGCTATCAATAAAAGAGAACCAAAGCCGATGTGTATTATTCTTTATGATGTGGGAAATTTTCTAGTGTACAAATAATGATGCTATCTTTGCTAGAAACGCTTCTGCAATGTTTTCAATGTGTACATGTTTTTGCCACAAATTTGCCCATAACTAACCAACCGTCCATAATAGACCCATACTATATTATACTATTTTTATCAGCTTCTCAAGAGAGATGAAAATAAAGTATAAAATACAGGGTGTTCCATTTAAAAAAAAACATAACTTTGGTCTGTTATGTACATTGAGACACCCTGTACAAAAACATACATATTTTTAAAATATGTAGAATAAGTGTGGGTACCAGTTCAAGAAAACTAGAAGTCGATATCTCAAATAGCAAATAAGTTATGGGGCTTTTACAGATCCCTGGGTCACCCGGTACATACAGAACAAGAAATATAAAAATAATTGTAAATTAACTAATCAATAACAAAATAACATGCAGTTAAGTACTAAACTAGTAAAATAGCAGATATACGCACGCCGTTTCAAGAAGTCGTCTGAGGTGCTTAGCGAAGGGTCGGAAGGACAGCCCTCATCAGAAGTGATTGGATATTTCGTCACGTTACACTCACAGATGTTTACACTTTACTTGCTAGCTTTGGTGCACTGTTGGCTTCCATTTATAAATCAGTGGTTCTTAAAAGGTTACAGATAAGTTTCGAAATAAATATGCATACAATTTTAAATGTATTCTTAATTAAATTGTAACCCTCCGTATTTGCATATCTTTGTTTAGGTCAGTTCTGAGTAGTGCCCTTAATTTTTTCGCCCTTTTTTATCGTGGGAACATCATAAATGCGTATAATCTGTAATTTTATTGCACTTTTAAAATTGTTTGGCACATTTTTAAGTAATGATGTGGTTCGTCGCAACCCTGTCCCTCCGTATTTGCATATATTTGTTTAGATCAGTTTCGAGTAACATCCCTTAATTTCTTTTATTGTGAGAACATCACACATGAATATAATCTGATGTAGGTATTCACTACCACACAAAAATATAATTTATTTTGGTCGAGCTAAAATTGTACAAATGTGTTTATGTTGATTTCGTACTGAAAACAGCTATTTCTGATATTAACTATTTCAGAAGAGTTTGTTATTGAAATTGCATTACTTAATGCCGTTTATTTTGATGTTCGCCTATTGAGAACCTCAGGCATTCGAGACGCTTACAGCACCCGCCCAACACACAAATGAGGGCGGTCCAAGTTAATCACCTCAGACGACTTCTTAAAACGGCGATACTATACTAATCATACATAAACAGTTGGTTGAACATGGTGTTAATAAATGTTAATGTTACTAGATAAAAACTCGTCAATGGTTTAAAATGCGTGTGCTAACAGATATGTATATATATGTGTATGTGTATGTATATATGTATATGTATATGTATGGCACTTTTTTAGTTATTAGTTTTTATTAGTATTAGTTTTTAGTTTTAGTTTAGTATACTTTATTATTATTTAGTTTTTTTCTTGTTATATTTATAAGGTTTAGATGGAAGAACAGTTGGGTATTTCCCCCAAAACTGAATCTCGCCTTGTGGTTTGTCTTCCCAGATTACTTGGTAAAATTTTGTACATATGATTCTGTATTTTGATGTGTGCAAATTCATTTACGTATCCCTTATACACTTGTTTTTATTTTTGGGTTGAACAAATAAAGATTATTATTATTATTATTATTATTATTATATACTCTTAATTTGAGTTTGAATTTGGTAAATGATAAATCCTTCACATTATCAGGTAATAAGTTAAACAGCAATGGTCCACAATATTTGACTCCAATTTGTGATTCCGTTAAATTTAATGCATACATATAAGTCGCTATTTTAAATTACAGGAGGTTAGTGAAGCGCAAATGAGAGATGTAATACAGAGCCTAAAAAATTGTAAGAGGCTTGATATCTATACTGAAGAAAAAAAACGACACTTGAAATTTGTGAAATTTCGACCGTTTTCAAACTGCCTCCCTCTAGCGCCCCTGCGGAAAAAAAAGTTTTTTCTGGAAATAATATCTAACATTGACGATGTCTACGGAGTTGGTAAAATTTTGTCGACTCTATCCACCATAAAGGCATTAAAATCTATTCTAATTCCCTATGCAGGACTCAAATAACGAAGTTCCTACGACGATTTGGCACAAAGTTATGGCTGTTTGAAAAAAAACAAATGTACAAAAATATCTTTAACCAAATAGTAGACGTTTTAGACCAGTGGTTCCCAAATGGAACCCCAGGGGTCCCCGGGATCATTCAGGGAGTCCGTAGAAAATTAAAATTTATTCGGCGGACAAAAAATGCGACACAATTTTATTAATAAGGCAGTTAAAATAAATAACAATGAATCAATTATATGCGATTTTTACGTCCTATAAAATATAAAAATAGACAGGTTCCAGCATGCGCCCTCTAGAATTCCGTGTCTCGAGCGCTCCGTAGCGTACGAAATGCTTAGGCAGCATATTCCAGAGCGTTCGGTATGACACATTTGTTTACTTACGTCATTACAAGAAGAACTATACAAGAGTCGTGCGTCATGTGAAGTGCGTACAACTAATTTTTCTAGTCTTGGCCAAAAAGAAGGATATTTTTTTGTATTGTTACGCAGATAGCGTACTCAGGGCCGATCCTAGACCCTTGGCCGCCCGCGTGCAAATGATGAGTTGGCCACCCCCTCAAGTGCAGTCAAATATTTCTTGGGGCGGAGGGCTTTTATTTTTTAATTCGAAAAATTTTAAAATCCTCTGTTATAATAATAATAACCATTTATTTCCCAACAGATATATATCCAATTACAGGGACATGTAACATTATTTATTATATCCAATTTCGGACCAAGGGATCTGGATCCACCAAGAAGGAAGCTCTTACCAGCAATCATCGAAGAAGTTATCACAACAACGAAGTTCAGTCGATGCGAAGAAAACGAAAAAAACTGATATGCAACTACTGCAGGAAGCCTAATCACATGGTTAAAATGTGCAGAAAATGAATTGCAGATGGCCGTCCTCTGGAGTCCGACACAAATTAGATACTCGTCACTGTTAACTTAACTGAAACACATACAGAGCTGGCGAGATGCATGGATGATGGATGACAATGGTACGGCAAGCCATATTTTAAATGATGAGATTTGCTTTAGAATGTTTGAGTCTTTTTCAACTGAACACAGTGACCACAGCAAATGGTGAGAAAATCGAAGCCATCGGAATACGTGAAGAAGTTAGGGCAAAAATAGTACAAAATTACCTTGTCTGAAGTTTGCTGTGTGCCCCGAAACAAGAGGAATCTGTTCTATGTGCTTTCAGTCCAGAATAAGTACCCGGAGAGCGACTTTATATCAGCAGCTGAAGTCTACAACTTCCTAGTTAACAAATTGTAGGAGCTCATCATGGAGGACTGTTTAAGTTGGCAGTGAGAATTTTGAACCCTATCAAATGAGGTCAATGCAGTGATTAAGGGAAACCTGCTAAAGTTGTGTCGTGAACGATTCGGACATCAGAACATGTGAAATCACTACTGAGAAGGGAGCTTGCTGAATTCATGTATATTCATATCGAAGAAACAAAGGACGAATATGAATCCGAAGGCCATTAAGGAAACCTCATCTCCTATGATAACGACGACGGATAGAGGATCTACAGTGAAGAGGACAACAAGCTTTACTGATCCAAGGACGTCATCTTCGAAGAAAAATTGGTAGAAAAGGGGGTTATTATATCCCCAGGAAGCAACAGAGTTGAAGAGAGGAAGCCTTCTGATAGATGGGTAGAGTCGGTTGTAGAGACTGCACCCATCTGTATTGTCATCTCCGCTACCTCGGCCCTACAAAAAAAAACCTGTGAGCCGCCATTGATGCTCATTTCGACGACCTTCGAGGAACCACACCTAGAACGATGCCGTAAAATAAAAAACAAACGCTGATGGATTGATCGGCAAATTCAGGGCCAGATTGGTGATCAAAGGTCTTTCGTAAAGAAGAGGAGTAGATTATGATCAAACCTTCAGTTCAGTAACAAGAACATCGACTTTTCGAACGCTACTCAGTGTTGATCTAAATTCTAAAACAATACTTTTCGCGATTTTCCGTACAACATTTTCTTAGATACTCGGACTCTGCAGAATGAAATACTTGCAAACATTTAAACTTTGGAGCAGCAATGTTTTAACAGTTCAGAACGTTCGTATATCAAATTAACAGCGATGTCCAAAAATTCAAGATTAAAGTGAATTCTAAATTTTTCCCTAGGGTCCAAAACACTTTTATTGCATGACTCATAATTGGACATCAGCGGATTTTTTCTTATATGAACTTCAAATGAAGGTGCGACACTTCTGCTTTTCTGGCAAAATCATTACCCGGTTAGAAATCGGATACACTTTAGGCATGGGTCCAAGCGACCGGCCGCTATTTTGGGGCACTCGGGCCAAATTTTGCAGATTTCGGACGCCGTGGACCTCTATTGGTGGTCCGCGGGCTTCGCCGGTTTCGCTGCCCCCTCCTTAACCGCTGCCCGCGTGCCATGCACGCTCTAGCCCCCCGATAGGATCGGCCCTGAGCGTACTTTCGTTACGTTTACAGAATAAAATTGATATATTTGTTTAATTTAAATTTATTTAAACAAAGTTATACTCTTGTTTAAGTTAATTAAAACAATTATTTATCACAGTTATCAGTACAGTAATCCCTTAACATTAATTCAGATTTCTTTTTTATTAAAAACTTAACAAGAGATTGTGATTGTGTTAGTTTTTCTAACATAGATGTGTTCATAAAAATATACATATTATTAAAGAAGTTAGATATATTGGGTTTTATAATTTAATATAATGCTAAAAGTCATAGGTTATTATTTTATATTTTTGCTTATTTTGTTTACTTCCGCGAGTAACCAAATCCGTGAATGTTTGGAATTACTGCATATTACTGTATTATTATATTCTGTTGTTAATTGATTTTTGAAATATTTATTTTTCTTGAAAAAATGGTACAAAAAGAATACCTACACCATATATGACATTTACATGAAATTTTATCAATATATCTCAAATAATTCATTTAAGAGAGAGTTACATTGCAGCATTCCATTTAAAAAAAATTATTACAATTAACAGTGGTTTGTTGCAAATAAAAATTTTGATAAACCTATTTTCTTATATATTTATAGGCCCCTTTTTTCAGATAACAGTATGAGTGAGCCGAAGAAAAATGCAGATAATACAGTGTTGAATATATAAAATATGGCTTTATTCCATCACCAGGAGATAGTACTTTACCTATGTGTCTTATATGAAGTAAAACGATGTCAAACGATTCAATGAAACCTTCTAAGCTTAAGGAACATTAAAAAAATCAATAGTGACAAAAAAGATAAGGTTTTAACGTTTAACGCACTCAAAGAAAAATATTTGAAAACACCGACATTGCAAGAACTCACAGGCAAACATCTAAGAGAGATGACGATGGACTGCGTGCTTCTTATAATATTTCTTCTGACTGCGAAGACCGGAAAGGCGCACTCTATTGGCGAAGAACTTATTCTACCAGCTGTAAGTGAAGTAATACGCACCGTGTTGCACAAACCAGCTTTTGATATTATAAAAAGAATTTCACTGAGTAATAATACAATACAAAGAAAGATCGACGAAATGGCTCAGCGTATAGAAAACTCCTTATGTGACTACTTAAAAACATCTGAATTCTCTTTACAGCTTGACGAATCAACATTACCAGAAATTAGAGCCCGATATAGTATTTCGTACTTCGGCCTAGGTCCGTGAGATGTCGCAAGTGTCCGGTAGCGCTGCCACATTTAATATCCATCTTGATCTATGATGTTCTAATAGTATAAAATAAACCTTTTTATATTTGTGCACTTGGCGTCTTCTCTTTTATGTGTGTCGGAAATAAGTGCAACGGCGATTAAACGATCAGCCGTTATTGGTCTCCTAACTTGTGTCGCTTGTGGTGTGTGTGTGTGTGTGTGCGTGTGTGTGACAAAATTATAACCTATAATATAACATAAGAAACGCGGGAAATGTATGGAATATATACTAAATGTAAGTAATAATATTTACTTATACAAAGCAATAATTATAAATATCATTTTAACGGCTAGATCTCAGTGTTTGTATCACTCGCAAACGCGCAGGTGCGAATTTCGCTATTCTCGTGGCACTCAACCATTTTCATTTTACCCACACACGATTTTGACGATTGGTGCTTCATCCAATTCCATTACAAATAAACAATGCTCTTTCACCCATTGTACTTTTAATTAAGATAAATTGCTAATATATACAGTTCTTATTCGTTAAATTATCTCAACAAATACCACTCGCGGTTATAATTTCGGCAGGATAAATTTTATTTTAAGCACTCGTCATTTCATCGCAAATTTCTTGAATGAATTGAAATTAGGCAAAATCCACTCGCCCTAAAGCGCTCGTGGGTTTTTCCATCTCAATTCATTCTCGAAATTTGTGTCGATTTAATGGCTCGTGTAAACAAATAAAATTTATCCGGCCAAATTAAACCTCTTGTGGTACTACCCCCGATAATTCAACTCGGACAAAAAAAAAAAAAAATGGTTAAAAATTTATTTACCTTCACCATGACAACGATCTTTATATTAACAATTTTAGTAAACAGCTGACTTTAGTTGTACTCTGGCAGTTCGTGTCAGTTCTGAATACCTCTGCGGTGAAATATAATTGAAATTCGTTTCGGACACGCTTCCAAGTGAAGATTATTTGGCGATTTTCATTCCGATCCATGTATAAGTTGAGTAAGTATTGCCCGTTCACCAATAATACACATTTAGTTACGTACATTTGCAATTTAAGCCTGACACAGATTTCGTACTGCGGCCTAGTGTCGTGAGATGTCGCAAGTGTACGGTAGCGCTGCCACAATGCGTAAAATGCGGAATTGGATTGCATTTAATATCCATCTTGTTCTATCATGTTCTAATAGTGTGAAATAAACATTTTTATATTAGTGCACTTGGCGTCTTCTCTTTTATGTGTGTCAGAAATAAGTGCACCGGCGATTAAACGATCAGCCGTTATTGGTCTCCTAACTTGTGTCGCTTGTAGTGTGTGTGTGTGTGTGTGTGTGAAAATTATAACCTATAATATAATATACGAAACGCCAGAAATGTATGGAATGTATACTAAATGTAAGTAATAATATTTACTTATACAAAGCAATAATTAAAAATTTCATTTTAACGGCTAGATCTCAGTGTTTGTACCACTCGCAAACGCGCAGGTGCGAATTTCACTATTCCCGTGGCACTCAACCCTTTTTATTTTACCCACACACGATTTTGACGACTGGTGCTTTATCCAATTCCATTATAAATAAACAATGCTCTTTCGCCCATTGTACTTTTAATTAATATAAATTGCTAATATATACCGAGTGTTTGGGATAAGGGGCGAACATAGGGATTTAACATGTAAAATTAAATATGTGTAATTATTTGCTCCCCTATTCATTTTAGAGAAAAATCGTAAAGGAATATTTTTTAGAGAATTAAAAACTGTAAATGTATCATCCATTTAATTTACGTTTGTAGCAGCATACACCTCAGAAATAATAAAAATAAGTTTAACAATTTACCCATTAATAAAAACCCTTGCCATGACTTTGACAAATGTCATGTTTCATGTTATAGTGAAAATAATAATATTGCAAGTCAGATATCAATTCTAGTTATTACGATGAACAATAATCTGAGTTATTCCAATGAAGAGAGGGTATTCATTATTAAAACATTTTACAGTGGCGTCAGTTTACGCAGAGTTCGTGACTTATTTTCGGTTACATTTAACAATCGACCAATTCCGTCTGTATCAACAATTTCCAAATTTGTGAAAAAGTTCGAAAATACAGCAAGTGTAGCGGCAGATGATTCAAAAGATATTTCAATAGTCCAATTTTAACAAATATTATTTCAAAAACATTAACATTGCAGGCAAACGGAAGAGAAGAAGCAAGGATGAATTGGAAGAAAGAGTTTTGGGGTTGATAAATGCTGATCCAACAACTAGCATACGATGCATTGCTCGTGAGTGCAGCGTGTCTACATTCTCAGTGTATAAGATTCTGAATAAGCATGGGTATTATCCCTACAAACATCAATGCCATCAGGAGATATTGCTAGTGGATGAAGAAAGCAGGCGTGTATTCTGCGAGATAATGCAGGATCGATCAAACATAGACAGAAACTTTTTGCAGTCTATCTGTTTTACGGATGAATGCACGTTCACACTTAATAACGAGCCCAACACTCAGAACACGCGATACTGGACCCAAGAAAATCCGCAGATATGCCTTAGAACTAGAACCCAGTTCCCGCAAAAAATCAATATTTGGGCTGGTATTTTTAAAAATAATATTATTGGGCCGTTTGAAATATGTGGAAATTTAAATTCGAATTCTTATTTAGACCTTTTAATCAACCAGGTTGGCCCTGCGTTAGAAGAAGTTGCACGTGACAATCAGGAGATATGGTATCAGCATGATGGATGTCCAGCCCATTATGGTTTAAATGTAAGGGAATATTTAAATGCTAATTTTCCCAATTGCTGGATTGGTCGCGGTGGCACTATCAACTGGCCACCAAGATCTCCTGATTTAGCACCATGTGATTTCTTTTTGTGGGGTCACTTGAAAAACAAAATTTACAAAAAACACTATCCAAATATTGAATCTTTGCAGGAAGCAATTTTTGCGGAATGCACATTGATTACAGATAGGCAGTTGGCTAATGTTAGACATGCATTTTATAACCGATTGGGTTATTGTTTACACCAGAACGGAGAACTTTTTGAGTACTTGCTCTAAAATTTCCCGTTGACCGCTGGTTACGGTAAAACCAAAAATATATCACGAACTGTGTGTAATCTGACACCACTTTAATTCAATTCATCGTTGCTTCTTCTGTTCCGTTTGCCTTTAATTTCAATATGTTTGAAATAATATTTGTTGAAATTGGACTATTGAAATACCTTTTGAATCATCTGCCGCTACACTTGCTGTATTTTCGAACTTTTTCACAAATTTGGAAATTGTTGATACAGACGGAATTGGTCGATTGTTAAATGTAACCGAAAATAAGTCACGAACTCTGTGTAAACTGACGCCACTGTAAATATTTTGATAATAAATAATACCCTCTCTCCATTGGAATAACTCATATTATTGTTCATAGTAATAACAATGCGTGAATTGATATTTGGACGTGGATGGAACTGCGGGTTAAGGAGATTGAATGATTCGGGAAATTGGCGTCGGCTACGAGGCCATCTGCCATAATCATTGTATTGTAATATATCAGAAATTAAATGAATAACTGAATAATGAAAGACAAATGCAATGTCCATGGTCCCGAGCGAATATTCCGCGACCCCGAAATCGTTCGCCCGGGCTGGGATTCGAACCCTCGCGGCACGCGGTGCAACCGGCATAAGCGCTCGCTTGTACCCACTACACCAACGGGCCGCCCGAATTAATGTTTGACTAGTAAAATTATTCTCACCATAACATGACATTTGTCAAAGTCATGGCAAGGGTTTTTATTAAATGGTAAATTGTTAAACTTATTTTTATTATTTCTGAGGTGTATGCTGGTACAAACGTAAATTAAATGGATGATACATTTACAGTTTTAAATTCTCTAAAAAATATTCCTTTACGATTTTTCTCTAAAATGAATAGGGGAGCTAATAATTACACATATTTAATTTTACATGTTAAATCCCTATGTTCGCCCCTTATCCCAAACACTCGGTATATAGTTCTTATTCATTAAATTATCTCAACAAATACCACTCGTATAATTTCGGCAGGATAAATTTTATTTTAAGCACTCGTCATTTCATCGCAAATTTCTTGAATGAATTCAGATTAGGCAAAATCCACTCGCGCTCGTGGGTTTTTCCATCTCAATTCATTCTCGAAACTTGTATCGATTCAATGGCTCGTGCAAACAAATAAAATTTATCCGGCCAAATTAAACCTCTTGTGGTATTACCCCCGATAATTAACCTCAATCTAGGTATATTACTAGGGATAATTGTTTAAAAACTCAGACCCTTACATTACTGGTTTAAGAAACCTGCCTTTTAAGATAAATCGATGTTATCTAAGGATGTGATAAATCTGTTAAATGTTTCATTTATGTTGTGTACTATACGAACACCACATTTTTGATATATCATTTTACCATTTATTTGATTCTAATAAATTATTACACAATATTTTTTTTATTTACCTCAAAAATACCGGGTTAGAAGTAATTTCATAATATTTGCCAACTAAGACCCCTCTTATTTATTTGTTTTATATTGAATTATGTATTAAGAACAACTGATCAGTCCATCAGTTTCCCTTTAAATAATTGCTGTATTGTATTGGATTCGCTATTTTGTTTTGTGAATTTTTAATTTCAGATTAGAACTCAGCGACCTCAAAAACCCCCGTATCCGAAATTTCATTAAAAAATGACAATTTTTATAATTTGTGTCCACCCTATTGGATCTGCCATTTTGTTTTTCAAATTTTTAATTTCAGATTCTAAATCAGCAACGTCAGAAAATCCGATATACTGATTTTCATTCAATTCCGATAACGTCTTCATATTTTGGCCACATTTTCGGCATTTGGGACCACTGTGCATTATCATTCATCGACATCATTTGGTCGCAAAAAACCTTAGTGAACGTTTGCATGACTCCCTAACTTATGGTATTAGAGCAGTTAATAAAATGAAAAAGAATGCCTTAAATGAGAGATTATTTGCTCAACTTTGTTTGGAAAATGATGACGACCATAATCGTTTAATACTTAACGCAGAAGTACGTTGGTTATCTAAAGGTGCATGTTTGGATCGCTTCTATTCGCTCTTTGATTCAGTGTTGGAATTCCTGTAGAGTAAAGATAATGATTTACGGCACAATTTAATTATCGCAAAAAATGACATCGATTATATGACTGATTCCCAGATTTAACGACACTTATTTGAAACTACAAGGTGACACATTACATTTAATCAAAACTTAAAGTTTAATATCTGTGTTTGTTGCAAAACTTTTGCTTTACAAACAAAACTTGGGAAGAGCAGAATGTCTTATTGTTAACACTCAACGGCGCTTGATTCGGAACTTAACCAAATATTTTAAGAAATTCTTCACTTGGATATTCCCGACTGGGTGTTGAACCCTTTTGCAAGTAGTCAAACTCAGAGCACAAATATACAAGATCAACTGATTGAATTATCTATAAATGAGGAGTTGAAACCTTTGTTTAAACAAGGACACGACAACTTCTGGTGACAAAAACAGATCCCAATTATATATCTAGCATTATTGTACAGAAGCTGTTGATAGCTTTTCTGTCTTCCTATTTGGTAGAACGTGGATTCAGTGCCGTTATGAGCCTCATCACAAAAAAAAGAAACCGACTAGAAATTAGTACTCGTGGGGGATTTGCGGTTACTACTCACAAACACTGAGCCGGACATAAATAGACTTATAACATCCCATCACGTTCATCCAAGTCATTAATTTTTTTTTTGTATTTTAAAACAAGTTATAATTTCAATGATAATACTCTTCAGCAAAATGTTTTATTTATATTTTATTTTTACGTCACCATTTACCATTCAAGACGTCAAATATAAATTTCTAATTTTTTTATTTTGCATTTATCGTGTTTAAACAAATGTTGATATTTCAGAATTTCATTTATATCACATTCTTGTGCAATGCGTAGTGTTATTTATTGTGTTATTTTTGTCAATGGTCGTAAAGTGGTGTTTATATTCCATATGTTATGCCAAAGAAATTCACCAAAAATTAAATCGATGCTACTTGTCATTGCGTAATACATTTGAAGAGTACAGGGGAAAACCGATCAGAGTCCATTACTGACAAAAATTGTGTAAAAGCGCCACCTTTTACTGCCTGACCAGAGCTTTCCGCTGGTGAAATTTGCTTGTGCTAAAAACGATCAAGGTCCCTGTAATTAGATGTAAAGAAAACACTATACAACGCAATAACGATCAGAGTCCGACGTAAGTCTAGCGGTCCCGAACGAAAACGATCAGAGTCCATCTTATCGCTTCGACAAGTGCAAAAACTTGAAAAGCGATTAGCCATCAAGACGTATTCACTGCTTGTTGTTTGAGGTTATTTACCACGTTTTATTTGCGGTTCGCTGTTTTATAATGGAATTGAGTAACGATAGCGAGAGTGATGATCCTGGAAGAAATATTGTTAAGACTAAGAAACGCCCGATTACTGGGCGTATCAGGGACGTATCCAGAAAAATTAAAGTGAAAGGTTATACTACCGGCGAAAACTGTAAGTGTAAACGTTGTGCTTGTTTTGACATCATTTCTTTGGAGGAGAGGAATCAACTCATTAGCAAATTCAATGAGTATGATAGTTTTAATGATCAAAGTTATCTAAGTGGTTTAATTTCCGTGGTCCCGGTACAGCGAAGACGAAATAGGAAGGCAGAGAACGAAGCTCGTTTTAATGATAGTTCCTACGCATATCGTGTGCGAGTTATTAGACATGAAAAAGTTATTGAAATACCAGTTTGCTATAAGGCATTCCTCTCATTGCACGGAGTAACAAATCGAAGAATTTAATCCATAAAAAAGTCCCTACTGAGAATAGGAACCTTTAAACCAGATCCAGATCAACGTGGGAAACATACAAACCGGCCATCGAAAATTTCTCTCGAAACTACAAATTGTATTGTTTCTTTTTTAAAATCATTAAAAGGCCGGAAATCTCACTATAGCCTTAAAGTTAGCAGCAAAATTTATTTATCAGAGGACCTGAACATAAAAAAGTTACATAATATGTACTCTTCGAAGCATCCTAGAAACTTAATTTCGTATGAAAAATTTCGTGAAATATTTTCCACAAAATTTAATATTTCATTCGGGTATCCTCGAAGTGACACGTGTAGCACATGTGATAAATTTAAGGTTGATGAACAAAAGCTACAAGGGGATCTAGCTGTACTTACAAATAAAGAAGAATCGGTGAACAAGATTAAAAAAGAAATTTGCCATGTGCAATTGAATATGAAGTTGCATAAGTTAAGGGCTGACACTTTTTATAAACGGAAGAGGCAAGCCAGAAAGAAAGCTAAGAAAGATACAACCGTAGAAGCTATAACTATGGACTTCCAAAAGAACCTGCCATTGCCAAATATAAGCACAAATGATGTATACTATCGCAGACAGTTATCGTTTTACAGTTTTAATGTACATATTCTTTCCGATCAGCGATCATTTTTCTATACCTACAACGAAACCATTGCTAAAAAAGGTTCAGAAGAGGTATGTTCAATGTGGTATCATTTCACAACAAACATTTTGAGTAGTTCTGTTCAACACCTAATCATCTTTTGTGACTCATGTGCTGGCCAGAACAAGAATTACACTGTCTTTCGCTTTTTGCATTATCTTACTGCAGGACTGAAACGATTCAAAATTATTTAAGTTTATTTTCCAGTTCGCGGACATTCCTACCTTGAGTGCGACCGTAATATGGGACTAATTAATCAAAAAGCTCTAGCCGAAACTCCCGACGACTGGAATTACATCATACGTAACAGCAGAAAAAACCCTTCACCATTTATTGTAATAGATTGCAAACAAGAGATGTTTAAACGATGGGACGAATATCTTAGTTCGTTTTACAAAAAGGCATGCCCTTTCCCTTCAAGACCAGTAAAAGTATTTCGAGTAACTCAAGAACATTGCAGTTTAGTGGAACATGAAGACTCTTATAACTGCTTATTCAAAAAAAGTGCCTTAAGAAAAGATAGAAAACCATATAAAACTACCGGACATGAATATTTGCCAAATTCCTACAGTAGACCGTTACCCTTAAGTGCTCCAAAACTTAACGATATCAAACATTCGGTGCAGTTTTGTTCAGTAAGTTCGCGTAAATTCTTCGACGATTTAGTAAGCTCTCCTAAAACTCAATGTGAAGATCCTGAAGAGCTTATTCCCCTGTACGATCTTGAGACAATTGCTGCAGAAGATGATCCCGACGATCTTATCCCACTTGCCGAACTCTCCAAATTCAAAACCGCGGATGTGAATAGCCTTGTGTTAATCAATATGCATATATTTTTTGTCAACTATTGACATATTTTGTAAAATGTTTATTTTGGTAATCATTTTTGATTGTACATTTTTTTTATAATGAATAACAATAAAAGAAAAGTATGCTTTGCTGAGGCTAACGACGCAACAAAACAAAAAAAGCAAAAACGATCACAGTCCAGGTCCTATGATCTATTTCACTTTTTTTGTTTTGTGGTGACGGTTCGTTTTTGTCCCTAAAATAGTGAATGTCTGTCGAAAATAGCTGAAGTATGTACTAGGCACAGCAAATTAGTAAGTATTGATGCCCTAATACATATATTTTTAATTAAATAATTATAGCTATTTCATTCGACTCTGTAAACTTTGTTTTTGTCGTCCCTAAAAAAATGCTCTTTGTGACTATGATCATTTTTCCCCTGTACTCTTCATTTGCTTGTGCCGAAAACAGGGTTTTTTAAAGAAATCTGAAGTTATAAAATAAATCGTCAGTCAAAAATATACACGAAATATAATACAAATATAAAAGAAATGACGGACCCTTTTTTATACACCGGCACCACAGTCGCAATTTTTAGATGCTTCGGAAAGACTCCAGGGACAGACATAAGTTTATTAAGTGTCTCAAAGCTTCAATTAGCTCCTTAATAATTTGTTTTAAAACTCTGCGGCTAATTTCATCGCGCCAGGTACTGTTTGTGTTATGATTAGCTACTGTATTATAAACTTTTGCGCAGGATGCTGGACGTAGATATATACTTTTTACATGCAGTGGAATATTTTCCAGATTATTTTTACAGTGGTATATATTTTGCAACATATCGCGGTTTGACTCTACAAAATAATAAGTTTGTGGCAATTTACATCAGGCAAAGTTTCATTTCTTTCGTTCGTTCTTATTACCCAGTGAGCTTTTAATTATGTTCCATGCGGTTTTATTTATGTTATCGCTATTTACAATTTTGAATGCAATTTAATTTTTTAGTGTTGTTGAAGCAGTTTATTGTTCTTGTTATTTTCCTTGAACGCAGAGTTGACTTTTAAGGCAACTGATAAAATATACAAATTATCCTTACATTCTTTCAGTACCGGAAATTGTTTCGATATTTAAACATGGCGTGCACCGTTGTATAGGGAAACCATGCAATAAATATCTCGCATACAATACCTAATTTTTCCCAGGCATCATCTAGAGTTTTAGAGTATATAACTCCATCCAGTCAATATCAATAATGCACTTTTTAGGATTTGCATATTTTTTTAGTTGTATATGCGAATAAACCTATATTTACTAGTTACCTGGTTCCAGTAATAAGAAATTGATATTTTTGGGTACAATGATCGGATATGTGTGTCTCAAAAACGTTGGCAACATATCCCGTAGTTAAATTAGTTAAAATATTGTCAATGATAGAATTGGTGTATGACGAATATCTTGTAGGTTTATTTATGGTTATGTTAACATTATATGTTGCAAATAAGTTTATGAACATTGTTTTATGGATGTGTTCTTAATCGATATCAATGTTAAAATTACCAAGAATAAAATAAATAGAATTTGATTTCAAAAGTAATGTCATTAAATTATCTAGTTTATCAGAGAATCAGTTAATTTTGGAATCTGTAGATCTCTAAATCACTACACTTATAAATTTGTTGTTTGTTTTTAGTAGTCCATTGAATGGCTGCAGTTTCAAACATTCCATCTTCTGATAGTTTATTTATGTGAGCAAGCACTTTGCACAGAAATGAGTTCCTTTCATATATAGCCGATCATCCGTACGCAGTCTGTTTAGTTCTGTTAGATTATCTTGAGAAACTGGTTAGAAGTATAAAGCCACGAATGTTATGGTTAAAACTAACGTGTATGTATGTGGGAAAATACTTTTAATTTGTTCCGAAATTAATTTCTTATAATTCAAAAGTGATTTTATAAAAAAAATATTTCTACAAACGATTCTTACGGTTAGAGAATTATTTCTAATTTAGATCAACCCTTATATTAAAGGGACGTCAGAATGTAACTAAATTTATAAAATCATCCTGAACGTAAGGAAACCAAAATATGCATGTATCTTATATCAGTAGTTTCATTGTTAATATAATCCAATTTAGTGTTTATTCCCGCATATTTGCGGCAAAACTCAATTACAAACCAACAGCGATTTTGATTGCGGTATTCTGATAATAACAATTTAATTGTCTCAGACAATTTAGGGCTTCCGCATTAATAATAGCCATTAGACCGAGGGAAAAATTTCCTAGTATTATTATTACAAACTTAATTGAAAGTCTCAATTAATTTCGTCCCTCAATTTAGCTTAAACCCCGATAAGTCGAACTTGAATTGTTCCTGGTAATTAGTTTCTGCTTTAACGGCGTCTCGAAATTATATTCTCCAATAATAATTAATCAACTATGTAATTGCATTCTGTGTATCTTGAGTGATTTATCGATATTCGTGTTATATATAATAAGCGATTATTTTATTTAAAAACATTAATTTCTTCACAGTATTTTAGTACGATGATAACATTGAAATATTTCAATGCATTGAAATTTACTCGATTTGCGTTTCAAGTAATCTTGGCTCAGTCGGTCACCGGTGGCCCCTATGGCTGTAAACGTGTTAATTGCTATTGGAATAATTAAATCTACCGCCATCCCCTAGTGTATGCAGATAATTTTGTCGCTACTGTAGAAAAATCAGCATTTTTATATATTTCATTTTATTATGGAAAATTGCTTATCGGAACAATTTTTTTTTAATACAATGTTTCTACAATAGAAATATCTATACAAATAATTATTTTATATAATTCTCGCTGTTGCGATTACTGAATTATTTGATTGTTTTTTATCGTTACTCCAAACAAATCGATGATTGTACTAATTTAATTTTGTCATAAAAACCTCATGGTTGAAACGAAAAATATTTTCCATTTAGATCAGCTGATAATGTAGCTAGTCATTACTCAGTTATTTAATTACTTTTATGTTCGACTGTACGAAAATAGTAACTTTGGCGGTTTATTTTTAGGTCAAAATGACGTACATTTCGTACTAGTCCCATAATTGATAAAGTAAATTGGACTCTTATGTCAGTGTCAGCAATGACAGATTTTAATTTTGGATAGAACACCCAATAAATACAATACAAATAACTGATCAAAAACAGAGATCAACTATGACAGTGGTGTATAGCATTGGCACTTACTATTATCCATTGTACACTGGTGGAAAAACCCCTTCCGCCCCCTCTAGCACCCCTCTGAAAAAAAAAAATGTTTTTTCAGGAAACCATGTCCAACTTTGACAATGTCTATGGAGTTGAAATTTTTTTATCGACACCATAAAGGCATTAAAATTTAGTCAATTCATAATTTTGTGCCAAATCGTCGTAGGAACTTCGCTATTTGAGACCTTCGCAGGTAATTGAACACATTTCTTTTGGTGGATCGAGTCGACATGTTTGCCAACTCGGTACACGTTGCCAAAGTTGGACATTTTTCTGCACAAAAACGCGTTTTTTTTTTTATTCAGCGGTTGAAAGGTTCAAAAAGGGATTATTTCAATCTGAGTTTACTCCCTTAAAGTAGAGCCAAAATGGGATTTCTTTTCCGAAAGAATCATCAAAATTGGTTGAAAAGTCACTGAGTTATGTACGAAAAACCTCAAAATGCACCTTTTCTTCAAACACCCATAACTTAGTGACAAATCGTCGTAGAAACTTTGTTCTTTGAGTCCTCGATAGGAAATTGATCAAATTTTAATGTCTTTATGGTGGATCGAGTCGACAAATTTTTTTCAACTCCGTAGACATCATAAAAATTGCACACGGTTTTCAGAAAAAAAACTTTTTCAGAGAAGTGGTTACGCTTAATTTCGCATGCATGACTTTAAAGAAGACATTTCAAAGTTTTTCGCCCTCAAAGATTCATCAAAATCGATTGAAATTGAAAATGGTCAAAATTTCACGAATTTCAAGTGTTTCATTTTTTTTCATTCAGTATATTTACTCCTGAAGAAGATTGCAAGGTTTGGACGTTTATTGTGTGATATGTTTATCGTGATCATCTATTTTGTATGAAATTTACAATTAATGACATTAGTGTGACAGCACATGCACAAAATGATTAAAAATGTATAAATACATTGCTTCAGTCTTTATTTAAAAATTATTCAAAAAATGCTAAAAGCAGTCAAACATAAAGCTTTGTATGTAACTCGGCCATAAAACGTCTCGTACAAGAAAATGCTATATTATGGACTTGTTACATAAATAGCTATAATCGCTCCTCCGAACAATTCGGTGTTTTTAGAAGATTTATTATTTTATGTAAAATTAGTAATTGGAATAAAAAAATGCTTTAAACAAAAGATTTGTACAATTAAATGATCTACAAAACAATACTATTGGCGTTATTTTATTCACCTAGTTATGAAATCCTAATAATTATCAATAAATGTTCAGCATAAATTGAACGTTATAGATAATGATGCGATTAATTACCAAAACAATAAATATCCGAAATGATTCGTCAATATAATAACCAATCACCTTCATTTGCTCTTTACATATTCAATATGCGACTGCTTCTTGTTTATTGGTACATCACTGCTCTAAATTTGTAAATTTTCACTAACTATAAAAGGTAGTTAATTTGACATCCGAATAGCTATTCATTTATCAACGAAAACCGCAATTAATTAATAAACACAGTTTAAATTAAAATATACAAATGGGCGTATGTGGGTTTCATATACACCGCTCCTATAGTTGTTTGCGCCGTAATCTTGTTTCAACTTGTTAAAGCAGATGTAATAGTACATCATCTTTAAGACACCGACAACTTAATGTCTTGTGGGACAGATTACCGATAATAATAATTTAATAATAATTTATTAATGGCATAACATAGTTTTATATTCGTCAGTAATATTGGTAAGTATAAAATAAAAGAACATTGATACAATTTAAAAAACATAACAAAGTTGCTTTGACAGAATCAGGCATCAATTTGACTCAACATCTTAGGGTTAACATAATAATAATCAAACTACTGTTAATCAATAGATAAAATAAGTTATAAATCTAAAATAATTCATAAATAAAATAATTTATAAATATTAGATCAATCAATGAATAAAATAAGTTATAGATATAAAATCAATTCATAAATAAAATAAGTTATGAATATAAAATCAATAAAAACTGGTATAAAAGATAAAATTAATAAAATCTATGTATAAATAAAAATTGGTTTAAAAAAATAAAATTAATAAAATTGATGTATAAATAAAAACTGGAATAAAAATAAAATAAAATAATTAAAATCGATGTATAAATAAAATAAGTGTATGTATATGTAAAATCAATAAAAATAATATGGTAACGTAATATTTAAATGAGAATACTCTGCAGAAATTCACCAATATTATAAATTGCATGGAGAATTAGAAATTGCTTAACGGTCTTCTTAAATTTATTAAATGGAAGCTCTCTGGTTTGTGGTTTCAGTTTATTAAATAATTTTACCCCCATTTGTGAGCCGCAGTCGTTCCTGGTACAGATCAGTTTTGTACCTTGTATCATGATTGTGATGGTTGTGAAGGGGGAAGTCACTTTGATTATTTTTTAATGTAGCAGAGACACTCTAAAATATACCGACAGGGAAAAGTCAATATACCTAATGTCGTAAAATATTGTCTACAATCTTCTGTATAGCTACACCCAGCAACTACACGCAAAGCACGCCTTTGGAGAGCAAAAATACGATTTCTAGAAGTAAAGTGTCCCCGAACCAGAACACCATATCGCATGTGTGATTCAGTAAGACCGAAGTAAGCAGTGCGAAGTACATCTAACGATGCTCTTCTTCCCAAATTGCTGAAACAAAAAATGTTCTTGGATAAGTTTCTATCAAGTGCATCGCCATGGTTCTTCCAAGTCAGACCCGAATCGAGATGAAGTCCCAAAAACTTTACAGAATTATTCAGTTCAATTGAAGGAGTGACCGAAAATGTCACACTTTTAGTCTTATTTTCATTAAGGACTAATTTATTCATACGGCGTCCAGACGTTGGGTAGTAATTTGTTGAACCTCGTCCTCTGTACCCCCCACGCCTTCCATGATCGTGTCATCTGCGAATAATAATACACAAGGCTCGTCAACAGACATTGGGAGGTCATTAATAAATATAAGAAATAATACTGATCCCAAAATTGACCCCTGAGGAACCCCATGTAGTATCGATAGCGTTGTCGATCTGTTACCACTCACTTCCACTGCTTGTGCTCTGTTAGACAGATAAGATGATATCAGATCCAGGCTCTTTGAGTTAAAATTATATTTGGCCAGTTTGTTAAGCAACAGATCATACGAGACACAGTCAAATGCTTTGGTTAAATCCAAAAATGAGCCTATACAATTGGACCTATTTTCAAAGAATTTAACTATTATCTCGCACAAATCGAGAAGGGCATTTACAGTATTTTGTTCTGCTCTAAATCCAAATTGCCTTGCATAAACTAAGTTATTTGTCTCCAAATAATCAACAATTTGTATCTTCAAAATATACTCAATGACCTTTGATATGATAGGCAACAAAGATATAGGTCTATATTTGGCAGCATCATTGCGATCACCGTCCTTAAAAATGGGTATTACCTTCGCCAACTTTACCACGTCTGGAAATACAGAGGTAGATATTGAAATATTTATAAGTCTGGTTAGAGGCTCTACCAGAACATATTTGATACTTTTAATTATGTCCGTGTTAAAACCATTGATATATAATGGCAGAACTATTTTTAAGTTTATCAATGACTGCCCTTACTTCAATCTGTGAGATTGTTGAAAATGCAAATTGAATATTCACGTTGGTCTCAATATGAATATCACAACCATCCGTAACTAAAGGTAATGAACTGTGCAGTTTCTCGGCTACACTTGTAAAAAAATTATGAAATTCTTCACTTGACTCATCGCACTCACATTTAGAGGAGCAGCTTAGACCACGTTCATTATTTATGATCGACCATGCAGCTTTTGATTTATTTTTTGCACACTTAATAAAGTTATCTGTCGACCAACATTTTTTTGTTTTAATTGCCTCTCTGTAACAACTACTATATGAATTAAATAAAACGAAATATAGCCTGAATGTATGAATATTCAACTTGTTCGTAACTCTGCAAAATTAAGTCTTACTAAGACTATAAACAAATAACTTATTGAAACAACTACTTCCCTGGCTAGTGCCACGCCGGATATTGAATGATACAAAAGAAATTTGCGTTATTACTAGTACTAAGTACTTAGTGAAATAACATTGGTTTAAGATCGTTTATTTCTACCCACAGGACTAACTTGAAAATTAAACTAAATTGAATTTGAAGTTTAATTTTCAAGTTAGTCCTGTGGGTAGAAATAAACGATCTTAAACCAATGTTATTTCACTAAGTACTTAGTACTAGTAATAACGCAAATTTCTTTTGTATCATTCAATATCCGGCGTAGCACCAGCCAGAGAAGTAGTTGTTTCAATATGTTATTTGTTTATAGTCTTAGTAAGACTTAATTTTGCTTGCAGAGTTACGAACAGGTTAAATATTCATATATTCAGGCTATATTTCGTTTCATTGAATTTAGTTAATGCTTTCTGCAAAAAGTAAGGTTGTTTCTAATTTATTTAACTCCTATATGAATCGCGTTATTTCTTTGACCTCTGTGAAGGGTTGTTAGCCTCATAACGTCCCGCATTTTCCAAAGTTCCTCATCAGCCCATGTAGAAACAGACTTATTATGATTAGACGTATAAGTTCGAATGGGAAACGACATGTCTCTACAGTGTAGTACTTCTGTAATGAATCGTGACCATTTCTCCTGAGGATTAAGTATCTGAGAATGTATAAAACTGAAATTTATACCGTCCACTCTATGGTAAAAAATAAATTTTCCTGATTGAGTGAATGGCCTACAGTTATATGTTTACATCGAGTGGACTTGTTTTAGAGGACAATCAATACGTAATATCAGCCTCAAGTGATCAGACAAAGCTGTATTGAAACAACCAACATCAATTGATTGATTATCTAGATTGGTGAATATATTATCAATACAGCTTTGTTGGCGAGTATTAAATCTGCTACTAGCACCACGTCGTTTTATAGATACCTGATTCTGTCTAAAAGTAACGATAATACATTTAAGAACACATTAAAATTTCCCGACGGACAACGATATACACTAATAACATATATATTCAAAATAATACGGAATAAAAATACAGCATAATTCGCAATCCTTTTCAATGCTAACAGCATCACTGATAATATTATAATCTGCTGCCTCCAGATTACTATTAACAAGTATCATGGATACGCCGCGCCGTGATTGCTTGTATTTCGGGAGAAATGGCCAATTGCTTTTAAATTATTAATTTTACTCAATCGGCGCTCCTCTTTGGATAGCCGATGTTCGGATACTGCGAGCAGATGAAAAGGCTTGTCTGCTGATGCTGTTTCAAGTTCGTGAATTTATTACGTAAAGAACGTATATTTAAAAACATTAAATTCAGAATATTATTATTGCTCGGTTGTTCAGTATTATTTTTTTTCCTTCTCAGGTTGGAGTTTTGATGTTGGAATTGATGGAAAATTCTTCTCTGGGTTTCCGTCCCGTTGAAAAACAAATCTTCGTATCCTTATTCCAGTGGGCCAGGTGTGCTCGTCCATCAGTGTTTCCAGGTTGTTAAAATCTGCTCCAAGTTTGAAGGCTTTGTTGTTTCCTTTGGTTTCCAGTTCTTCCAATACACTAATGTTGATTTTAGGGTACTTTTCATTTAGATAATGTTTAATCATCGTGGAATCCACTGATCGCTCGCAATTACCAATATAAATCTAGGATAGCTTCTTTGGTGCACGTAGCGAATATTCGGAATCTTTTTTCCCAGTAATGGTAATTTGTTTTCTATTTTATGTGTTTTAACTGTCCATTTTCCTTCGTTTTCTGGGAGTTGTTTCCAAGTCCAGTATCATTTGCTTGTCCGCTACTACCACTGGCAATCTTTCCGGGCCTCGCATTTGAAATTGCATCGGCCGGTTGTTGTGTGCCTAGTGTAGCCGGAACATTTTTGACCTCGCGCTTCTTGTCCTCGAAAACGCCCGCGGACAGTGATCTATTTTTTTGGTTCCATTGGTTTGCTCGCGGGATGTTTCGACCACAAAATCTCTTGCATTACTTTTTAATGTTTTTCCAGAGATGTCGCTACTTTTGTTTGTTATTGTATTATTTTCAATGGTAATAATTTTCTCTTTAATTAGTTTGTTGTTCTCTTTCAGAATAATATTCTTATCATTCATTTCTGCGATGATCTTATTTAAAAGTCATAAACATGCATACTACCTGGATCCAACTCTAACCACCACCGATCTAAGCGACTACCTGTCAAATCTCGGCTTTAACCAAATTAAGTGCGAACAACTGAAATCGAAGTTTCCAGAAGAATACTCTTCTGTCAAAATTGGAGTTCCAGTAAATAAGATCTCAAAAACCCAGAAATCTGGCCCGGAAATGTAAGGATTAAAATTTTTTTACATCGTCTCGAGAAGAAAGTACAAATGTTGTAGAAATGCTATTCCTAAATGCGCAATCACTACGAAGCAAATTTCTTGAATTCGAAGCATTTATCGTAGACAAACATTTTTCATTTATTTCGATTAGCGAACATTGGTTGTCTCACGATGAATGCTCCGTTTCTCAAGTGGGTAATTTATCTGCTAGAGCATTTTATGCCCGCTCTTCTGGAAATTGCGGGGGAACTATAATATATGCTCAGGACGATATAGTAACCAGAGATTTTAATGCAGAAACATATCAATTATCCACTGAAAAATCATGTGAAATATGTTCAATTTTCTGTGCTAGGTTTAATATGTATATAATTAGTATTATAATAAAACACTTTCAACTTTGTTTTGTATAACTTATATATTTATTTTTGTGACTCAAGTTTCGGTAATACAATTACCATTTTAAACAAAAAGTGTAATTGTATTACCGCAACTTGAGTCACAAAAATAAATATATAAGTTATAAAAAACAAAGTTGAAAGTGTTTTATTATAATATTTAAAATGTATAACAAAGTGGAGGCCTCCAGTATAAACAATATTATATAATTAGTATTTACCGTTCACCATCTGATGACTTTTCTATATTTATAAACAATGTATCATCGCTTCTTGACAAATTAAATTTTAATTTCAATATAGTACTAGGGGGCGACTTCAATATTCATTTTAATTCCAATGACAGTCGTGAACAACATCTATCCGACTGTCTTCTTACCTACGGCCTCACAAAATGCGTTTTTAACAACACTCGTAAACGAAACTGCCTTGATAATATTTTCACAAATATTGATCATGATTCGTTAAATGTACAGATTTTAGACACGGCGTTTTCAGACCATCTAGGAATTATTTTGAGTTTATACATAGAAGATGTAAAAAAAGAAAATTACTGCGCCCAAATTAGGCCAATTACTGAATGCGGAAAATTTAAATTCTATAATTTAATATCTGATACAAAATATTGGATTGATGAGGCTGTTACTTGGTGAAATTCCATAATGTATGTGGTAAGTAAAACACGTGTGTTGAGAATTTTCACAAATTTTAATGTCGAAACACTGCGACATATGTTTCGCCACACAGTGGCTTCATCAGGCAGATGATAAATGGTAATACAACGTTACAATTGCGACTTAAATACTATATTGTTGGGGGGTGGGGAAGTTAGAGGGTGTTTAACGGGTTAGGAAACATTTACAAGTTAAGCGGTTATAAAAGATTTTATAAGAGTTTATAGGTTTAACAAAGGTGAATTATTTACATCGGTTTGATCATTAAGTAGCACACCGCGTTTATTATATTTATTAATTTCTAATTGTTCTAATAGGTTTAATTTTTGACTTTTATCGCACGTGTGTAAAATTTTGAAATTGTTGTTGAAACTATGGCTATTGTCTATTAAATGGTTGGCGTATGTTGACGTAGTTTTTTGGTTGATGAAGCTCTTTTGGTGTTCAGCAATTCGATCTTCAAAGCTGCGGCCTGTTTGTCCGACATACACCATGGGGCAATCACCACACTCTAACAAGTAGACTCCCGATTTTTTATTTTTGACATTTTTGTCTTTGGCATTATTTATGAATTTATGTAGTGTGTTGTTAGTTCTAAAGGCTACTGAAATATTGTGTGTTTTTAATTCATTTTTTATTGCGTCAGAAGGGGGGCCAATATAAGTTAATGAATGATAATTAATTTCTGGTTTACTATTATTTGAAGGGAAAATTAAGTTGGTTTTTTTTTGTTTTTGTTTTTTATTTAAAATATTCATTATTAAGTTTTTGGGGAAGCCATTGTTATCTGCAATTTTTAAAATTCGGTTTAATTCGATCTGAAAATTAGATTTTGACAAAGGAATGCTTAATAGTCTGTTAATAAATGAGTTATATGCTGCTAGTTTATGAGGCATGGGATGGAAGGATTTAAAGTGGATGGTGGTATCTGTATGAGTGGGTTTGTGAAAAATATTAAATTCCAGTTTATTGTTTTTATGGGAAATAGATAGGTCTAGGAAATTAATCGTTTTGTCAACTTCAACTTCCAACGTAAATTGTATATTGTTGTGTATATCGTTTAGATATGCTAAGAACAAAATACGCGGAGTAACGATATATATGGAATTACCATAGATATAATAAAAAGTATAAAACATATAATTGCATATCCCTTAACACAATTAATAAATATAATTATAAAATCCGGTATATTTCCACATGCATTAGAAAGAGCCAAGGTAATTCCTATATACAAAAAAGGCGACAAAAGGATAAAAATAGCTATCGACCAATATCTTTGCTGCCAATAGTATCAAAACTTGCGGAAAATATATTAAAGGACCAACTGATTGATTATTTTGAAAAAAATAGCTTGTTTAATAATTAATAATCAATTTGGATTTTGTTCGGGTCACTCAACGACGGAGGCATTGGTAACAATTACAAACTTTATCATAGATAGTAGTGAAAATAAGCAATACTGCGTAGGTTCATTTATCGATTTGTCAAAAGCTTTTGACTGCGAGTCTTACCATATATTAGTGTCAAAACTCAAAGCGTATGGCTTTGATGCACATAGTTTAAAGTTAATGACCTCTTACTTAAACGACAGAGAACAAATTGTTGCACTAAAACACAACCAATCACGAGTGCTCAAGGATCTGTATTGGGGCCCATATTATTCATCATATATATCAACGATTTACCACAGGAAGTCCAGACAAGCACAACCATTCTTTTTGCAGATGATATCACAATTTGAAATAGTGATATCGTATTAGATAACGCTGACAGGCAGAATAAAGAGTCATTGGCTCGTGTCTCTGCATGGTGTTCCAATAATAATCTTGTTTTAAATGAATCCAAAACAAACAAACTGTTAACTGTTGTTATGTACACGAATAAAATTATTATTATTATTATTATTAAGTCCAATTTGCTCTTTGAGTGCTGAATTTTCAAAGATAAGTAGGGCTTTACTAACCTCATTTTCATCCTGCTGTCCATAACAAATTACACGAGTACCACTACAAACTCCAAACCTTTTGTTTTGTTGCTGCAGCTGCGATGGAAGCTGTTTCCGCACTTTATGCAGACTAGAATTTTGCATACTGTATTAGTGCACCACTTTAAATAAACCTTTTCTTCCGGCGCACTAATCTTGCCCGCCATGTTTATCATGTATACTGAATTAAATGCCTGATAATTAGTGATGGTAAATGAGTTTAGAATAGTGAAGTGATAAGAGGCAAGTAGTAGAAACGTATTAAATGTGAAAAGGGCAGCGGAAGGTGAGTATTTGTTATGGTATTTAATTATTCCGGTATAAAAATATGCATTTGAAATACCAAAGTAAACGATTTTGCAAGCGGATGAAACTTTGCAACTGAATAAAAAGCTTGTGTTACGTGATTTTTTGGCGAACTTTGAAATTGGGTCATATTTCGATCAATTTTGGGAAAATTCTATGGGCAAGTTTTTTATATCTGATTATTTCGTATTACTTTATTATCATTTTTCACCGATACATTTAATCACTCATTATTTTGCGCTGAAATTATTTTGCGCGCAGTTAATAGGCCGCCATAGGTCGTCAGAGTGCAGAATCAAACTTAACCTTTAAGTTTACTCAAAAACTAAAGAGACTTTGATATTCATAAGTTTCGGCATTTTCATAATTATTAATTATATAAATTTAGCATTTCATAATTATAGATCAAACATGATAAAAAAATTCAATAAATGTTTTCTTCGAAAAAAAATCATTTTATGTAAAATATTTCCAAACATAAGATGTTTAAATAAATATTTAAAAAAAAAATACCAAAATGTTCTCAGCTCTTGGGATTATCGAATAAGCCTTATGTTAAAGTTTCATGGTAATTTATTTTTTTAGATTGCCTCTAGGGACCTTTAAACATTAAAGTAATGTAATGTAAAATCCGTTCGGGATAAAATTTTGGCCAGAGTTCAATACATCGTAACTGTTTAAAGTGGAATTTTTGACAGTTTTGACAATAAATCAGCAATTATGTTTTATGAAAAACTGGTAATTGCAAAAAAAAAAATCTTCAAAAAAGGCTACCAACATTTTAATACGCTTCATGCCCCGCTAATTTTAAATACTATAGTGAAATATTAAGTAGAACAGAGAAGTTAACGAGTAACTATTTACTTATTAGTTATTTGTATAAATTTAAAATAAATTTGAATTTAAACAAAAAACTAACAACCAAGAGGTCACTTATGATAAAAGTCCGGATTTATGTTTTTCCATGGTTTATTTGCTCTTTCGTCTGGAACTGGCGAATTGTATCTATACTTTCTCTCAGAAATAAATCAAAGTACCAAGTTTTATTTCGCATATAACTTCATATTTCGAGGTTTTGCCACATTAAACTTATTTGAACATATATCCGCATATAACTACATATACTCAATATTTCCATCAATTGTAATTAGTTTTGTTGTAATTTATTAAAAAAATTGCGAGCGTAGACATCTCTTTTTTATAAAATCGTATAAGATAAATTTACGGGATCCCCATAACTAGCAAGCGTAACCTTGTCTTATACAGGGCGTCCCATTTTAAATTGCCACCCCCAATATCTCGAAACCTGAGCAGCATGGCAAAAAATATTTCTAATGAAAGTTGTAGGGTTCGAAGGGAGACATATGTTGGTGAGCTTAAAAATGACCTTCGCATTAATTTTCAAGGTCAAACGAAGGTCAACTTTGATTTTTCTAATAGAATCCCCTATTTTTTTATTGCGGGATCGTATTTACAAACTTTTTGTAGGAAACTTTTTCTTTGAAAATGCTTTTTCAAGAGTTTTTTCACGAATTTTGTCCATCATGTTGTTTGAAATCTGAGATGAATCCAGGCTGTGATGCATGCATTACCCTCGGCATTAGCATCACCCGATGTGCACCACATGGAGGTTGCCGATGGGAAGTGTCCATGCTCGGCAATGCACTTCTGTACCCGCCGGAGAAAGTTATTTGAACATTTCGAAGGGTTTAGATCGAAATTGCTCGAAATGCAGCCTTAATCCTCTCCTTCATGTTCTGCCCTGCTGTACTAATTAATTGAAAAGTTTGAATACTGATGAAACTAAATGACATCAGACGTCGCGCAGAACACTGGACGGCTTGTCGCGTTGCTCTGCTCCCGCACCTTCGATACTAATTCCGAGGTTTTTTTTTTAACATATATGATCTGGATCACATGCGTG
The DNA here is from genome assembly GCA_910593695.2 of Ocypus olens. Classification (NCBI taxonomy): domain Eukaryota; kingdom Metazoa; phylum Arthropoda; class Insecta; order Coleoptera; family Staphylinidae; genus Ocypus; species Ocypus olens. Next base: position 16,606,238 of record OU343054.1, on the reverse strand, counting down.
ATCAATTGTGATTAGTCCCGAAAATCGAATGGGGGGTGAAGACATTACTTGGGAATTAAGAAAGGGAGTTTTCGTGGAACCGACACGATAAAGGAATTACTTGCACAGGGATTGGCCCAAAGGATTGGATACAATGGAGAAGGGGTGGGGTAATTGTAATAATAATAACAATTAAGAGATCTCAATTACGTATTTGAAAGTCCAGATTGAATGTGTAATACTATGTCTATAAAGATAGAACTACTTCTTCAAGGAATAAGTTAATGGCCTTTAAATACTGAAATTATTAGAGTTGATCCATACTCTGTAGTCTGTGGTTATTCCTTTAGAAATCGAATTTATTTTCCGGTATAATTCTCTTCTAGCCGATTGAAATAGGGGATATAAGTCCTGAATATCGATAGAGCATGGGCATAGCGGAGTGGGTTCAACTCCGATGCGGAACAAATGATCATTACTTGAACAATGTCCAAATTTTATTCTAGCCGTTGTGGTGATCACTTTTCGTTTTGTTTTTATCGTTTTGAACCAAGGAACTTTTTTGAAATAGGAATAAAAGTATTTATGTTGTCTACCTATTGCTTGAAAAGAAGAAGATAACTCTTCTTTCCACTTTAATAAATTCCTAGAATTAAAAAGGTTGCGCATATCTCTGGGTAGGATAAATTGTTCTTCAGTTTCCTTAATTAAAGATTCTTTAGCGAGCCTATCTACCACTTCATTTTCGCCGATTCCTGAATGGCCCTTCACCCAAAGGAGGTATATATTTTTGATATTGCTACTGTTTATATTATATATGTCTTGCAATAAAACCAATAAACATGTATCATAGATATCTTCTTTGTGAAACTCTTGTAATAGGGATTTACAATCAGAAATTATTACAAAGTTCCCGAAGGTTTCGAATCGGTTAATATACCTTACCGCACTTTTAATAGCATAGAATTCGGCCGTGTATATTGAAACTATATTAAGTAGTCTATGTTTCTCGATGTATTCATTATTTTCATGGAAAATGGCCTACCCACATGAACCCTCAGCATTTTTGGACCCATTTGTATAGATACTTTGATATTCAGGAAAGTTATTGATGATGGATTGAAACTGACGCTTTGCTAGAATTTGATTTTCAGGGTGGTTTGGAATCACTATTTTAGGTCTTAGAAGATCGAGTGGGAAACTAAAGGCAGGTGATACATCTGATGAGGGCAAGAGATGTTTAAATTCTGAAAGTTTAATATATGAATCGCTTAAAATGGGGGCCTTCTTCTTGATCCAGTATTTATGAGTAAGCACTTTAGTCTCAAGACAATGTATCCGTTCGAGGTGTGCATTATCTGTTGTTAGTTTCTTTAATATATATCTATCACATAGTTGTTTCCTCCTTGACTGAAGACTTTGCTCGTCTGTCTCCGCTAGAAGTGCATTAGTCGTAGTGGATCGCATTGCACCTATGACCAGTCGTAGTGCGACTAATAATTTATTTGAAGCACTATCGTACAGAAAGCAGCCATAATCAATTCTGGATCGTATTAAACTTTTATGTCATGACATGGTAATAGATGGATCTGATCCCCACCAAGTGTGTGCTAAACTATGAATTAGATTCAAGGAACATTCACTTGTTGTAATTATTTTATTTATATGCAAGTTCCAAGTTAATTTTGTGTCTAGAATAAATCCTACATACTTAACATTGGTACTGACGGTAAACTGAGTGTTGTTTATAGAAATATAATTCGATATAGAACGTTTGCGAGTAAACATAACTACTTTTGATTTCTGCGGTGATACAGTAAGTCCTAAGGTAGAGAGCCACCTGTTAAATTTCTCCACTGCTGTTTTCATATTAGATATGCAGAGATTCAGATTTTTGGAAGATGTGTATAAAACAATGTCATCAGCGTATTCCAGGGTTTTAGTATTGAGAGGAATGTGAGTAGAGATATCAGATATATATAAGCTAAAAAGAATAGGACTTAAAATAGGGCCTTGTGAAAGCTCGACAAAAGCAGTACGTTTTAAAGTTTTTTTTGAAAACTTTATTGTAAGGTTTCTTTTATACGTACAATTGTATAAAAGCTTCATGAAGACATTGGGTAAGGATAACTTTGTTCTAAGCAGGTCCATTAACATATTTATTTGTACTCTATCAAATGCTGATTCTATGTCTGCAAAGAAGGAAAGCATGTATTCATTTTTTTAATAGGTATTATAGATATCTATAATCAATGATACTGCGTTGTCAGTTGTTGATTTACTTTTCCTAAATCCTGATTGTAAGTTTGGTATGAGCTTTCTAGATTCAAGCCACCAAGTAAGTCGTGCCTTAAGTATGCGTTCAAATGTTTTAAAAATACATGAGGATAGAGCAATAGGTCTGTATGAGCTGCCGAGCTGGGGATCTTTTCCTGGTTTTAAAATAGGAATTATATTAATGTTATTCCATTGATCGATCCAAGAACTATCCTTTAATATTGAATTGAAGATATTTAGCAAAAGTTCTTTACAATTAACGGGCAAGTGAGATAACATCGAATATGTGATATTATCTTCTTCGGGGGGCTGTGTCACTGATTTTATGGCGGCATTAAGCTCCTTCATAGTTATTGGTTTACAGAGGAAATGATTAACATCGCTTTCATGGATATCTATTTCATAAGGAGAATATGATGTTGCAGGAGCAGAATTTGTCACTGAATTCTTCAGCACAGGTATCTGTATTAATGAAATCGTTGCACTGATTGGTACATTCTTTTGAAAATTTTATAGACTTTATGTTACTCCACATTTTTCCGATAGGCATGTCTTTTGTAAATTAATCACAAAAGTTACGATAGTTAGATGCCTTAGCTTTTTTAAATATTCTTTTGTTGCGGCACATTGCCTTTTCCATTCGAGATAATTCTCGTATATCATATTTTTGCGATACTTGGAGAGTGCTAGCTTCTGTAGAGCTATAGCTTTAGAACACTCTCTATCCCACCAAGTGACACCTATGTAATTCGCCATAAATGGCCTTTTAGCCTTCATCGATTCATTTGCACCATATTCAATTATACTGATTAGGTTAGCAGTACATGCTTTGTCAATAAGTTGATTGTAAATCTGCCAATCGGCATTTTTAGTATTCCATTTGCTTCTGGGTTCAATTAGTATATTTTGGGATGTGAGATCATTGAACTTTATAATAAGCGGAAAGTGGTCTGAACCAAGTGAATCCTTGTGAACGTGCCATGTTAAGTTTATGGTTATATTTGCAGAACAGATGGTCAGATCGACAGCCGAAGGAGCATGATTCGGTTTATTTATTCTTGTAGGGCTTAAATCATTTAGTAAAACCAGGTTGTGGTCATCTAGCAGTCGCAGAATTGAACTACCAGCCGCGTCAGTACAAGAACATCCCCACATTTGGGAATCGTACTCGAATGAATTATTGAATATTTCTAAAGATGTTCTATTGGCATTTAATGAACGCGCGTTCAACTGTAATAAGTGTAAGTGGCGCCATTTTTATTAAAGTTGAGGTTTGAGTATTCTTTATTGGATATTAAGTTAGTTACCAATGTTTCAATATTAGCATTATCAGTTCCAGTAGTACCATTCAATATAACAGTCACTAGTTTAATTATTAAATCTTTTATGTTATTACTATGATTATTAGGGGGGATAGCGGTTGGTTATAGGATGGGAAGGTTCTATAGTTCTAGAGAACATAGGATGGATTTTAGTAGGGGGAGGCGAAGTAGATTCTGTCTGCTGTTTTTTTTTTGGGACCCTAATAATATTAGGATTGATCCTAACTCTATTTTTATCGATGCTACTGGTGGATGGGAGGGGTGGGTATTCGTTATTGTAGGGGAGTGTTAATGGATAGAATCTATTTTTTGCAACATCTGCAAATGATGCAGAATTTATTGCCGAGGTATAATTATTCTTATTATAAGCTTGCTCGACTTTTTTATCTGGGAATTGCTCATATAAGGGGCATGATTTGGACAAACTTAATGGTTACCTAAGCAATTCAGATAATGATTAATCCTTGTATTGCTAGTACATTCTGGCGTCAAATGAACCTCACTGCAATTACTACACCTGGGCTGTGATTTGCAATTTTTACTTAAATGTCCCAATCTTAGTCAATTTAAACAGTTCACGACAGGGGATATATACGGTTCTACTTTACAAGCGCATCGGAAGATTTTGACGTAATGCGGTAAATTTTGTCCGTCAAAAGTAACCAAACAAAAAATCTTCAAAACCGACCTCATTTTCCTTTCTTACTTCTTTTGTAAATCGTTTGATGTCAATTACTTTGATTTGAGATTCAATGTTTGCTAATAATTCCTCTTTAGATAATGATTTATCTACGTGTCTAATAACACCTCTACAGTGAACGTAGAAACTGGGAATATATGCATCTAATATAAAAATAAAGTCGAGACATATATGGTCTGAGAGTAGACGTAGTCAAATCAGTAATGCAATCCATCTTAATACCATTGACGAAAATAATAAATATATATATATTAGAACAAATTGCTTCCCTGATTCGTTAAAAGCCGCCTTAGTAATCCCTATTCACAAAAAGGGTGATGCAAATAATCCGACGAACTATCGCCCGATTTCTTAGCTTCCAATTTTCTCCAAAATCTTAAAAAATTTACAAATGCAATTAATTGAGTATTTGGAAACACATAATTTACTGAGCAATAACCAATACGGATTCAGAAAGGGAAGATCTACAACAGACGCTATCCTAAGATTTACCAATAGCACATTAGACAGTTTTGAAAATGGATTAGAAACAACAACAACTTTCCTTGATTTGTCAAAAGCATTTGACTGCTTGTCTCATCCCATTCTTATCAGAAAATTGTATTGGTATAATTTACATCCGGAAAGCATTAGAATGTTATCATCCTATTTAGCGGGTCGAACTCAATGCACCATGTACAATTCCACAATATGATCTTCCATCAAAATCACAACGGATGTCCTACAGGGATCGATCCTTGGACCACTACTATTTTTATTATTTATCAATGATTTCCCAGATGATTCCTTCATCGGAAGTGATTCTTTTTGCCGATGATACGACTATTTTTAACGTAAATCAAATGTCAACTGTTGCTCAAAGTACGTTATTGCCATCTGAATGGTTTGAGAGTAACCGTTTAAAACTAAACGCGGAGAAAACAACGCAACTTGTATTTACACTCAAATCCACGAAGGTTGATACTACCAAATTTCTAGGCGTACATCTAGATACGCACCTGAATTGGTCATGTCAAACAAATTTGCATTGAGAAACATTGCAATACAAGTACCCAATGAAGCACTTCGACAGTACTATTTCTCACATATCCAAAGCCACCTACAATATAGTTTACTTGCCAGGGGTCACTCAGCCATTAGGCATCGAATTTTTGGCCTTCAGCGCCGTGCAATACGAATTCTAAGTGGGTGCGGATATAGGGATAACTGTAGAAATAAATTCAAACAATATAATATATTAACACTATCATGCCTCTACATATATGCATGCTTAATGTATATACAAGAACACCAAGACATTTATTTAACCCATGCGAATTGTCACGGTTGTCACAGTTATACAACCAGATAGAAATAATATTAAACCGAATAATATCCGTCTGTCTACATCTCAAACTGGAACTAGATACTACGCCATTAATTTTTTTAATTCACTTCCACCATCCATTCGCCCGCTGCCCTCGTCCGCATTTCGGGAAAGATTGCATAGTTATCTCGTTCAAAATGCATATTATAATTGGAATGACTATCTGGAATCAAGTCATTTAAACATTTAGTGTGTTATATTTTCCAAACTGTATTGTGCAATTTTATGTATCAACTTTATATATTTTATGATACTAGGCTCTCCAGTGGTATTCATGTTATGAAGCATGTTTTAATTATTTATATATTTTAATTTTATTTGTATAACGGCTTTTATTATATGACCTAGATTCTAAGTTTTTATCTATTTCGATTATAAGTTTTTATTTTATTTATATTTTTAAATTGTATCTCTTTGTTATTTATGTCTTTTATGCATACACACATTTTTCCAAGATTGTCCTTTATCAGTAATTGCTATTTAATATAATTAACTGTTCTAAAATTAATTATTATATTGGCAAGTGTAAGGCTGCCAAGCTAGTAACACAATAAAGATTATTATTATTACTAATTGGAATCTTGAAATATCTAAGGAAGCAAAAGAATTTGCAGAGTGAAAATTTTTAAACTCGATGCAGGTTTTAGCTCTACCTCTGATGCTAATGTTAACAATATCGGTTTTGCGCGCGATATTATTGTTGTATAACATTTTACCCATCAGCATGCGAATAAGTTGATTATTATTTACATATTCTACGATAAAAAAGGACGGGCCATCATCAGATTGCTTATAAAAGTATTTGTTTTTTTGCGGAGGAACAACGGCAACGTTTCCGTGGCCAGAATCTATTTCTGGCACGGAGTGAGCGTTATCAGTGCGAGCCTCGTGCGCACTATCACGGCGAATGCTGTTGTTTGCATTGGAATGAGCACTTGTTAAAGACGAATTGCCATAATAATTTGAATTAGAATCCATTATAGACTCATTGTCAAAATTGGGTAAAGGGTATTAATCTTGCATGGTGTCAAGAGCGGAACGAATTTCATAACCCGTATCTCCCAAACCGGGAGGATTTAGTGTGTCACCCTCTTCCCCGTCCATTGGGGAAGAGGTAATTAGTTAGAAATAAATATACCTAGTGGCTATTTGTAGTATTACACAGAATATAATAATGTCGATGAATTAATAAATTAATTAGTGGATCTCTCCAACTAAAACGCAGCGCTACACTTTTAGGCACGTCCGATACGTTCGAGTGTCGACGCGAGAATGAATGCCGAGGTTAATGCATGAATCACAGCCTGGATTCATCTGAGATTTCAAACAACATGACGGACAAAATTCGTAAAAAAACTCTTAAAAACATTTGAAAAAAATGTTTCCTACAAAAAGTTCTTCACCAAAGGTTTTAACATACATTTCAAAAAAGAGTCAAATTATAATAATTATGAGTATTATGCTATTTTGCTGTCGAATCTACAAAAATGTTTCAGTTGTAAATGATATCTAGATAAAAAAGAATTCATAATAACAGTAATATGGGTATGATGTTGATCTAAAACTGTACTGATTAAAAAAGCATTTCAACATTTTTTTTCTGTTCTGACTATAAATACTATAATTTTATTTTCGTGCCATACAAGCAAATACAATAATTACAATAATTATTATACTTTTGCCAATATTTAATAATAATAGAAATAATAATAATAATAATCGTCTTTTATTTCAACAGAAACACAATATATAATACCCATATGGTTAGCAGTAAAAATATAATAAAAACATTTAATTACATATTTATGTGTGTAGAAATATGGCGAAATTCATCCTTACATACGTTAGTTGTTTTTCAACTTAACCTAAGACATTAAAAACTTAACATTATTCCGAAAAGCGATGGATAATGCATTACATTTAGAGAAAAATACATTTTTTTTAAATTTAAGCTTTATAACAGTAAATAATTTTTGTAGAGCAATACAAATTTTTGTTTACTAAATCTATATTCTAACAAATAAGTCGGGCATTGGTTTATTATTTTACTAATTTGATAAGAAACAGAACGACAGAAAAATGCTGTTTTATGATTGGGAGGTGTTAACGTACCTTTAAATCTAATGTTAATACCGTGCACGTCTCCTCTGTTGATATTTTATTATGTATATATTGAGGACACTTGTATGTTATTATTTTTTAAACAATAACACTTGATGTATTTGCCGTGTTTGTTGCATATTTAGCCATCCTAGTTCTCTTCTTTTAGCCGTAACCAGTTGCCTTCTAGATATTTCGCAATGAACCATACACAGCTGTTTCGTAATTTTTGAATTTTGTTAGCGGTTGAAAAATCTAGACATGTTCTCTTTATTGTTGTCTTTTTTTAATGTTTGATCGAATCAAAAATACCAGATTGACCAACACCTTCCAACACAGTTGCACAAGGTCTCAGAAAAGAGAAGCCATTCTTGCTACTGCAAAGTTCGTATAATTTTCTTGAAACAGATTAAAAGGTCCGTCATTTAAGAATAATGTGGCTTAATTTGAAGCATTTGTCAAAGTAAATGTAGAATTTACAGAGCAATTTCTGGAAAAAGTGCATTTTTGGCCAACAAAATTTGGTTCCCAGCGAAACCATTCTTGGTACTTTGAAGTTCGGATAATTTTCTTAAGACTAATAAAACGACACATTATTCAAGAATAATCCATTCAAATTTCAAGCGTTTGTCTAAAGAAATGTGGAATTTATTGAACCATTTCTGGAGAAAGTGCATTTTCTGCCATTAAAAATTAGGTTTCCAGCAAAGCCATTTTTGTTACTATAAAGTTCGGATTATTTTCTTTAAACAAATAAAAAGGTACGTCATTTAAGAATAATGTGGCTTAATTTCAGGCATTTGTTTAAAAAAAGATGTAGAATTTACAGAGCAATTTCTGGAGAAAGTGCATTTTTGGCCAACAAAATTTGGTTTCCAGCGAAGCCATGCTTGTTACTGTGAAGTTTGATAACTGATAAAACGGCACATTATTCAAGAATAATCTGTTCAAATTTTAAACATTTTTCTAAAGAAATGTGGAATTTATAGAACAATTTCCGGAGAAAGAGCATTTTTTTCAAAATTTTGTTTCTGGCGAAGCCACTCTTGTTATTGTAAAGTTCAGGTTATTTTCTTAAAACAGATAAAAAGGTACGTTATTTAAGAATTATCTGGTTAAATTTCAAGCATTTGTCCAAAGATATATAGAATTAAATAAATTGGAAGCAACCTTACTCGTTGCAGAAAGCATTAAATAAATTCAATAAAACGAAATGTAGCCTGAATATATTAATATTCAACCTGTTCGTAACTCTGCAAGCAAAATTAAGGTTGTTTCTAATTTATTTATTATTGAATCGTGTATTCGGTTCGAACTGAAAAAAAGATAATTTATTTCTTCAAATCTATACTTTCACTAATCACCTCCAACTCATGTATAAAACTCGTTCAAACCTTTCATAATCTCCTCAGTCGTTTACGACTTCCTCACGTTCAAGATCACCTTCACGTAAGTGTATTTTATTATTTAACATTCAATTTAAATGCGAAGCTGCATTGATGAGAGATAAATCTCGAAACGCGTCTGCAGATGGCTTTTTACTTAATTTTTACATATTTTGGGGTTCAGTTTTATGGTTTAAAGTTTTCAAATTCAATTTAGTTTAATTTTCAAGTTAGTCCTGTGGGTAGAAATAAACAATCTTAAACCAATATTATTTCGCTATTAGTACTAGTAACTAGTAATAACATGCAAATTTCTTTTGTATCATTCAATATCCGGCGTGGCACTAGCCAGGGAAATAGTTGTTTCAATAAGTTATTTGTTTATAGTCTTAGTAAGACTTAATTTTGCTTGCAGAGTTACGAACAGGTTGAATATTCATATATTCAGGCTACATTTCGTTTTATTGAATTTATATATGGAATTTATAGAGCAATTTGAATCCTTGTGAACGTGCCATGTTAAGTTTATGGTTATATTTGCAGAACAGATAGTCAGGTCGACAGCCGAAGGAGCATGATTCGGTTTATTTATTCTTGTAGGGCTTAAATCATTTAGTAAAACCAGGTTGTGGTCATCTAGCAGTCGCAGAATTGAACTACCAGCTGAGTCAGTACGAGAACATCCCCACATTTGGGAATCGTACTCGAATGAATTATTGAATATTTCTAAAGATGTTCTATTGGCATAATATGCTAAGTGGCGCCATTTTTATTAAAGTTAAGGTTTGCGTATTCTTTATTGAATAATAAGTTAGTTACCAATGTTTCAATATTAGTATTATCAGTTCCAGTAGTACCATTCAATATATCAGTCACTAGTTTAATTGTTAAATCTTTTATAGTATTACTATGATAATTCGGGGGATAGGGGTTGGTTACAGTACGGGAAAGTTTCATAGTTCTAGAGAACATAGGATGGATTTTAGTAGGGGGAGGCGAAGTAGATTATGTCTGCTGTTTTCTTATTGGGTCCTTAATAATATTAGGATTGATCCTAACTCTATTTTAATCGATGCTTCTAGTGGATGGGAGGGGTGGGTATTCGTTATTGTAGGGGAGTGTTAATGGATAGAATCTATTTTTTGCAACATCTGCAAATGATGCAGAATTTATTGTAAGCTTGCTCGACTTTTTACTTTCTCCGTTACGAAGTACGAGAAAGTATTGTGATCGTGATTTTTTTTTCAATTTTTTTTTTTTACAGAAATATCCGTTTTGGGGTCCCTAGATGCCATTTCAACAATTTCTGGAATTTTTTTTTGTGTCTGTGTGTGTGTGTGTGTCTGTGTGTGTGTGAGTGTGTGTCTGTCTGTGCGCGCTGTATCTCAAAAACTAATATACTTATTGATATGAAACTTTGAACATACGTCTTATTTGATAATCTGAAGAACTGAAAAGCTTTTAGTAAAATTTCGTACTCCGGAAGTGGGTATTTACCTTAACTGTTTTTTGTTTTTTGCCAATATTTTCTTAAACATGAAAAATATCACAAAAACATTCAAACAAACATTGAAGGCAACAAAAAATAACATCTTTTGCTTAAAAACATTTTTCATAAATTCATTTTTATTCGAGAAAAAATTTATTATTTTTTTTTTAATTTTTGGTTTATAATTATAAAACGATAATAGTTACAGCAAATTTATGTTAATAATAATTGTAGAAAATGCTAAAAGGAACAACTTATAGAGAATAAGTTTTTCTCGAAATCCCTTTAGTTTTTGAGTAAACTGAGTTTTTGCATTTGAAGTATAATTTTTCCATATTTCATAATTTTGACATTTTAAACGTCAGTTTCATCCGAGTTTACACAACGCTCGATATACATTTGAAATATGATTTCAATTGAAAATAAACCCATGAAAACGTAAATATAAAGTCGAAGAAAGTAACATGATGGCCACATCACCATTTTTTATCTCGGAATTGCTCAAATAAGGGGCATGATTTGGACAAACTACAATGGTTTCCTAAGCAATTCAGACAATGATCAATCCTTTTATTGCTAGTACATTCTGGCGTCAAATGAGCCTCACTGCAATTACCACACCCGCTGTGATTTGCAATTTTTACTTAAATGTCCCAATCTTAGACAATTAAAACAGTTCACGACAGGGGATATATACGGTTCTACTTTACAAGCACATCGGAAGATTTTGACGTAATGCGGTAAATTTTGTCCGTCAAAAGTAACCCAGCAAGTGGATAAATCTTCAAAACCGACCTCATTTTCCTTTCTAACTTTTTTTTGTAAATCGTTTGATGTCAATCACTTTGATTTGAGATTCAATGTTTGATAATGATTTGTCTACGTGTCTAATAACACCTCTACAGTGAACGTAGAAACTGGGAATATATGCATCTAATATAAAAATAAAGTCGAGATATATATGGTCTGAGAGTAGACATAGTCAAATCAGTAATGCAATCCATCTTAATACCATTGACGAAAATAATAAATATATGTATTAGAACAAATTGCTTCCCTGATTCGTTAAAAGCCGCCTTAGTAATCCCTATTCACAAAAAGGGTGATCCAAATAATCCGACAAACTATCGCCCGATTTATTTGCTACTAATTGTCTCCAAAATCTTCAGAAAGGGAAGATCTACAACAGACGCTATCCTAAGATTTACCAATAGCACATTAGACAGTTTTGAAAATGGATTAGAAACAACAACAACTTTCCTTGATTTTTCAAAAGCATTTGACTGCGAGTCTCATCCCATTCTTATCAGAAAATTGTACTGGTATAATTTACATCCGGAAAGCATTAGAATGTTATCATCCTATTTAGCGGGTCGAACTCAATGCACCATGTACAATTCCACAATATCATCTCCCATCAAAATCACAACGGACGTCCCACAGGGATCGATCCTTGGACCACTACTATTTTTTATTATTTATCAATGATTTCCCAGATGATTCCTTCATCGGAAATGATTCTTTTCGCCTATGATACGACTATTTCTAACGTAAATCAAATGTCAACTGTTGCTCAAAGTACGTTATTGCCATCTGAATGGTTTGAGAGTAACCGTTTAAAACTAAACACGGAGAAAACAACGCAACTTGTATTTACACTCAAATCCACGAAGGTTGATACTACGAAATTTCTAGGCGTACATCTGGATACGCACCTGAATTGGTCATGTCAAGGTAATCCGCTTGCAAACAAATTAGCGAAAAACATATTTGCATTGAGAAACATTGCAACACAAGTACCCAATGAAGCACTTCGACAGTACTATTTCTCACACATCCAAAGCCACCTACAATATAGTTTACTTGCCAGGGGTCACTCGGCCATTAGGCATCGAATTTTTGGCCTTCAGCGCCGTGCAATACGAATTCTAAGTGGGTGCGGATATAGGGATGACTGTAGAAATAAATTCAAACAATATAATATATTAACACTATCATGCCTCTACATATATGCATGCTTAATGTATATACAAGAACACCAAGACATTTATTTAACCCATGCGAATTGTCACAGTTATACGACCAGATATAGAAATAATATTAAACCGAATAATATCCATCTGTCTACATCTCAAACTGGAACTAGATACTACGCCATTAATTTTTTTAATTCACTTCCACCATCCATTCGCCCGCTGCCCTCGTCCGCATTTCGGGAAAGATTGTATAGTTATCTCGTTCAAAAGGCATATTATAATTGGAATGACTATCTGGAATCAAGTCATTTAAACATTTAGTGTATTATATTTTCCAAACTGTATTGTGCAATTTTTTGTATCAACTTTATATATTTTATGATACTAGGCTCTCCAATGGTATTCATGTTATGAAGCATGTTTTAATTATTTATATATTTTAATTTTATTTGTATAACGGCTTTTATTATATGACCTAGATTCTATCCATCTATTTCGATTATAAGTTTTTATTTTATTTATATTTTTAAATTGTATCTCTTTGTTATTTATGTCTTTTATGCATACACGCTTTTTTCCAAGATTGTCCTTTATCATTAATTGCTATTTAATATAATTCACTGTTCTAAAATTAATTATTATATTGACAAGTGTAAGGCTGCCAAGCTAGTAACAAAATAAAGATTATTATTATTACTAATTGGAATCTTGAAATATCTAAGGAAGCAAAAGAATTTGCAAAAAGCGAAAATTTTTAAACTCGATGCAGATTTTAGATCTACCTCTGCTGCTAATGTTAACAATATCGGTTTTGCGCGCGATATTATTGTTGTATAACATTTTACCCATCAGCATGCGATTAAGTTGATTATTATTTACATGTTCTACGATAAAAAAGTACGGGCCATCATCAGATTGCTTATAAAAATATTTGGTTTTTTGTGGAGGAACAACGGCAACGTTTCCGTGGCCAGAATCTATTTCTGGCACGGAGTGAGCGTTATCAGTGCGAGCCTCGTGTGCACTAATCACGGCGAATGCTGTTGTTTGCATTGGAATGAGCACTTGTTAAAGACGAATTGCCATAATAATTTGAATTAGAATCCATTGTTAAAATTGGGTAATGGGTAATCTTGCATGGTGTCAAGGGCGGAACGAATTTCATAACCCGTATCTCCCAAACCGGGAGGATTTAGTGTGTCACCCTCTTCCCCGTCCATTGGGGAAGAGGTAATTAGTTAGAAATAAATATACATAGTGGCTATTTGTAGTATTACACAGAATATAATAATGTCGATGAATTAATAAATTAATTAGTGGATCTCTCCGACTTAAACGCAGCGCTACACTTTTAGGCACGTCCGATACGTTCGATTGTCGACGCGAGAATGAATACCGAGGTTAATGCATGAATCACAGCCTGGATTCATCTGAGATTTCAAACAATATGACGGACAAAATTCGTAAAAAAACTCTTAAAAAAGCATATGAAAAAAATGTTTCCTACAAAAAGTTCTTCACTAAAGATTTTAACGTACATTTCAAAAAGAGTCAAATTATAATAATTATGAGTATTATGCTATTTTGCTGTCGAATCTACAAAAATGTTTCAGTTGTAAATGATATCTAGATAAAAAAGAATTAATAATAATATTAATATGTGTATGATCTTGATCTAAAACTGTACTGATTAAAAAAACATTTCAACATTTTTTTTGTTCTGACTATAAATACTATAATTTTATTTTCGTGCCATACAAGCAAATACAATAATTACAATAATTATTATACTTTTGCCAGTATATAATAATAATAGAAATATTAATAATAATAATCGTCTTTTATTTCAACAGAAACACAATATATAATACCCATATGGTTAGCAGTAAAAGTATAATGAAAACATTTAATTACTTATTTATGTGTGTAGAAATATAGCGAAGTTCATCTTTACATACGTTAGCTGTTTTTCAACTTAACCTAAGACATTACAAACTTAACATTATTCTGTCTGAAAAGCGATGGATAATGCATTACATTTAGAGAAAAATACATTTTTTTTTAAATTTAAGCTTTATAACAATAACTAATTTTTGTATAGCAATACAAATTTTTGTTTACTAAATCTAAATTCTAACAAATAAGTCTGTCATTGGTTTATTATTTTACTAATTTGATAAGAAACAGAACGACAGAAAAATGCTGTTTTATGCTTGGTACCTTTAAATCTAATGTTAATACCGTGCACGTCTCCTCTGTTGATATTTTATTATGTATATATTGAGGACAATTGCATGGTATTATTTTTTTAAACAATAACACTTGATGTATTTGCCGTCTTTGTTGCATATGCCATCCTAGTTCTTTTCTTTTCGCCGTAACCGGTAGCCTTCTAGGTATTTCGCAATGAACCGTACACAGCTGTTTTGTAATTTTTGAATTTTGTTAGCGGTTGAAATATCTAGACATGTTCTCTTTATTGTTGTCTTTTTTTAATGTTTGATCGAATCAAAAATACCAGATTGACCAACACCTTCCAACACAGTTGCACAAGGGCTCAGAAAAGAGAAGCCATTGTTGTTACTGCAAAGTTCGGATAATTTTCTTGAAACAGATTAAAAGTTCCGTCATTTAAGAATAATGTGGCTTAATTTGAAGCATTTGTCAAAGTAAATATACTTTATAGAAATTATTAAACTATTTCTAAAATCAAACAAAACTCATTTCACACTTGTGTATAAACCTCCCAATATAGATTGCAATATCCTATGGAATTTGCTAGAAGAACAAATTCTAATAGAAAAGGAAAATCATATTATAATGGGAGATTTCAACATAAACCTCCTGAATGAAAATGGGCTTACACAAACATATAAACAAATAATAGAGGAACAAGGATATGTAATAGCTAATACAATCAATGCACACAACACCACTAGAGAAAATGCCATACTAGATCACGTACTAACTACAAAAAACAACCAACTAAAAAAATGTATCATAGAAGATACATCCATATCAGATCATTGCGCTATTATCAGTGAGTGGACAACAAATAAACCAAAATACATATATGAAAAAGTAAATAAGGCAACAGTCAACTACAAACAAATAAAAATCAAATTTAAAAATTTAACAAAACGTCAATCTTAACATTTGAAGATCTTATTAGCACCTTAACACACTTAATAAAAAGTGAGACAACCACAGTTTCATTCAAAAGAAGATCAAATAACGAATGGGTGAATAAAGACATTATAACGAGCATTAGGGAAAGGGAGAAATTACACAAGAGACATAAGAATAATCCGCTTAATGATAACCTGCGGAAATTATACATACAACAAAAGAACGCAACAATTAAACTGATCAATCAGAGAAAGAAATCATATTACGAAAACAAAATAAAAGCTGCCGAAGGTAATGAAAAAAAAACCTGGTTTGAAATTAATAAAATTTTAAACAAATGAAATAAAAATAAAAATAACAGTATTCCAGAACTAACCAACGCCAATGGGGAAACCATCACAAATGATAAGGACAAAGCAAATGAAATTAATACTTATTTCGCCACAATTGGAAAAAATCTCGCGGAATCATTCCATACACAAAATAATACTCTACGACAAAATATAAAATCAAATGCTTCATTTGAAAATGCTACTGAGGAGGAAATTCATGCTATAATTAAAGAGCTTAAACCTTACTCTGCTCCTGGAAAGGACGGTATCACAAACAAAATAATACAACTTCTCGCAGATGATTTAGTTCCGATTTTAAAATTACTGATCAACAATATAATGTCATCAAGTATTTATCCAGAAATCTTGAAAGAAGTTCTCATCACGCCGATTTACAAAAAAGGAGACCATCTTAATCCTGAGAATTACCGCCCAATAACTGTAACATCAATCCTTGCAAAAATAACAGAAAAATTCATACTCAAGCGACTACAAAACCATATAAGTCGAAATAAAATTATAGCCACGCAACAATACGCTTATCAAAAACAATCGGGAACTACTTCTGCGTGCATCGATTTAACATATAATATTCAAACCGAACTGGACCAACATAACTTTGTCATTATCATTTTCATAGACTTGAAAAAAGCATTTGATACTATATCTACAACAATGTTAGTAAATAAACTAGAACAACTTGGTATTAGAGGTCCACATCTGAATTTAATAAGCACGTATTTGGGGAGGTACTAGCCCGCATAACATTAATATAATTCAAAGACAACAAAATAAAATACTTCAAATAATTTACGAACTTGACAGATACACTTCTACAAAACAGATATATGATCTTATACCAGAACTGACAATCATTAACAAAATCAATCTGGACAGATGTAAAGCCATACATGGAATAATAAACAATTACGTGAAAACCAACATAAACCTAATCAAAAATAAAGAAATACACGAACACAACACACGTACAAAAGACAATATCATGATCAAACCAAATACTACTGATGTACTAAAAAATAGCATATTTGTGTCAGGAGTAAAGATATACAACAACTTACCAACAACAATACGACAGGTGTCAGATATGGACAAATTCAAACACTACACCAAACAATACTTTTTCACACATAACCAAGCATAAAAAAAAGAAAAAAGTTTCTACCCCTTGAATAACAATTATATTAACCATTAATCTAATTAACTACTTTAATCATCAAAAATTCACGCACTCTAATCTACACATTCATTATTGGTCTTAGCATTTAAATCTCAAATTTCACCTATGTTGCTTCTGCAGCGAGGGGATTTACATTTTTTTTAATTTTTTCATTTGTAGTTATTGATCTACACAGGTTTTTTTTAATTATTTTACTTTTTTAGAAAAAGTCTCCAAAACCAGAATTGATATCTCATCTCAGTTCTGAAGGAGGCACACTTCTTATAAAAAAAAATGGGATAGACACATGCAGATAGGCTTGTGCTTATTGCTACATGTGTTAAAACCAAACAAAAAAAAAACAAACAAAAAATATAAAAAAAAAAATGTAGAATTTACTGAGCAATTTCTGGAGAAAGTGCATTTTTGGCCAACAAAATTTGGTTCCCAGCGAAGCCATTCTTGTTACTTTAAAGTTCGGATAATTTTCTTAAGACTAATAATACAACACATTATTCAAGAATAATCCGTTCAAATTTCAAGCGTTTGTCTAAAGAAATGTGGAATTTATTGTACAATTTCTGGAGAAAGTGCATTTTCTGCCATCAAAAATTAGGTTTCCAGCAAACCCATTTTTGTTACTATAAAGTTCGGAATATTTTCTTTAAAAAAATAAAAAGGTACGCCATTTAAGAATAATGTAGCTAAATTTCAAGCATTTGTTTAAAAAGATGTAGAATTTACAGAGCAATTTCTGGAAAAAGTGCATTTTTGGCCAACAAAATTTGGTCATTTGAAACAGAACAGGTAATTTCCTCTTAAACCGGAAATGGAATTTTGATTTAAAGTTCACTTGTTGATACACTTTAATCAAAAAAAAAACACAATACTAAATTTCATGAAGATAGATATAAAAATGCAAATAATATATAATTTACGTTTTAATCTTCTAAAATCAAATGTATTTCCGGAAAAGTAGTGATGAAAAATTTAAAAAGAAAAATTGGTAATTATATTCAAGTGCAAGAAGCTGGCAGTCCATTGTAAGTTTGGAAAATGCATTTCTGCTCCTATTAAGCACTCGAGTTAAGTGCCCCTTAACGGGATAAAAGGATTAAATGGAATTCTCATTCTTGCTGCAAATAAGCCTTAGATTGGATTTCTTGTTGATTTCATGCCACGCAGCACTAGCAGACGAACCTAAAGAAAGTCCTTTTCATTATTGAAAAGGCAATTTACCCCACTGTACTACAGAATTTTATCGTAAGGGACGTTTGATAAATGGAGAATAGTGCATCTGGATGTTTGCAATACGAAGGACAATCTCAGTTAACTTGCGAACCTTTTGATGCGGTATTCCATATTGAAAAATAAGTTTCAATAATTATTTGTGATTAAAACATTTTAAATTTAGTTGATTATAGATTTTATACAGGGTTGAATGTTCGTTATGTAAAAAACGAAAACAGACACAAGAAATATATAAATGCATAGCATCTAAATAATAATAATAACCTCTCTCTTACCTAACGAACAATAAAATGTATCTCGCAATACGGCTCGCTCAAACGATTTGCTCCACTCGCCTACGGCTCGTTCCGTAAACATCGTTCTCGTCATTAATAGCCATTATATGCGAGTTGTACACTATACTTTGTTCACTAAAATTAAAATCAAAATAAAGAAAAACAAAATTAAAATCAAAATTAAAATCGAAATTAAAGTTGTAATTACAATTACAATTGAAAAAAAAAATTAAAATCAGTATTCAACAGGGTAAACAAAATATTATTATAAATCGCGTTCTGTGAATTAAAGCGCGAATTAGCGTGTTTAATAACCATATTAAACACGCAAAGGCGTGTGCGTGTTTAATAAGCGTATTAAAAAATTGAGTGTTAAATCTACCCCATTAATGCGGCCCATAGAATTAAATAATGCGCACATTATAACATTTTCGTAAACAAAACATATAAACCAATCGCGTAAAGCAGTGAAATTTAAAATATTTAAAATATTTGTTGTTTCACCTACAATACATATTTCTTTTTTTCAACATTTATCATTTTTTTAAAGGACAAAATAATACATTCCTAATAATAAAAACCAAATATACATACACAAATATATTTTATTTCTCAATTAATATACATTAAATATAACAATAAGCAAATGTTTCGAATTTATTGATTCTCATCAGTATGTTCTATCCGCGTTTGAAAATCATATACATTTGCTTTATAAAAAGCTACATAGTAAAGGTACACCGCAGCTTTAAATAATGCTATTTTGTAAATTGAAGAGTATTAAAATTATGTTGGCCAAAAATGTAATGCCTAAACTTCAACTAATTTATTTATTTATTATTACCTTTGACCAAGAAAAATCGCAGATAAAGTAATTTGTTTAATTATAAGTATCTTATAGTAAAGTTAAAATCTTTCTTTTTTTGACAAATTTGTATGTACAGAATTGCTTCTAGCTTTGACATAATTATTTAAGAAAATGTTTGTTGAAACTTTAACAATTACATATAAAATATCATTATGAGTGTGACCCTTCAAGCGGTTGAAATCAGTAAGAAAAAAGTCACATTTTATTATTTCGTGCATAGAAAGATCAATTACTATATCCTTTT
The DNA here is from genome assembly GCA_910593695.2 of Ocypus olens. Taxonomy (NCBI): domain Eukaryota; kingdom Metazoa; phylum Arthropoda; class Insecta; order Coleoptera; family Staphylinidae; genus Ocypus; species Ocypus olens. Next base: position 16,586,368 of record OU343054.1, on the reverse strand, counting down.
GTAAATAAGAATTTAAAAATGAATCTTCATAGTTTTCTGATATCAAAGAATCCACAGTCATATATGTAAGCATTACAGCATTAACAACATCTGAATTAGGAAATTGAAGTCCTCCTCTATTAAGATTTCGAATAAAATAATAATTGTTATGGGAAACATCAGCATTTAATTCTTTGTCAAACACTAAATACTGCTGGCAAAAGTTACATTTCAACTTCTTAGTTGCAGATCTTGCACAATAACCTGCAATATATGTTAGAATTGGTAACTGATTTTGAACAGATGCTAATTTGTCTTCATTATATTCTAGCTGAAAATCAATTTTTACTTTCTCCGTTACGAAGTACGAGAAAGTATTGCGATCGTGATTTCTTTTTAAAATTTTTTTTTTACGGAAATATCCGTTTTGGGGTCCCTAGATGCCATTTCAACAATTTCTGGGAAAAAAAATGTGTGTCTGTGTGTGTGTGTGTCTGTCTGTGCGCGCTGTATCTCAAAAACTAATAGAGCAATTGATATGAAACTTTAAACATACATCTTATTTGATAATCTGAAAAACTGAAAAGCTTTTTGTAAAATTTCGTACACCGGAAGTGGGTGTTTACCTTAACTATTTTTTGTTTTTTACCAATATTTTCTAAAATATGAAAAATATCACAAACAAATATTGAATACAACAAAGAAATAAACATATTTTGCTTGAAAACATTTTTTAGAAAATCATTTTTATTCGAGAAAAGAATTTATTTTTATTTTTTTTTTTAGTTTATAATTATAAAACGCTAAAAGTTACAGCAAATGTACGTTAAGTTTTTTCGAAATCTCTTTAGTTTTTGAGTAAACTGAGATTTTTCCATCTTTCATAATTTTGACGTTTTAAACGTGTTTCATCCGCTCGATGTACATTTAAAATATGATTTTAATTGAAAATAAACCATGAAAACGTAAATATAAATGGTCATGATACCATTAAGTCGGAGAAAGTAACATGATGGCCACATCACCATCTTTGGGATTGAACTAATGCATTGCTGCTCTCATTTAAATTCTCCTCGTAATTATCTAAATCTGTATCAAAATCACCAAACCTGGTGGATGAAATTTTTAATAGAAGAATGGGAGAAGATTTTGTAATCTTAATTTTTTCTCAGATTCAAATATTTGTCTGATTGAAACTAAATACTGGGATCCTGCCAATGTTCTGTATTTACCAAATCGAGCCTCTAATGCATCTGTTTGTATTTTATCTGGTAGCAAATATTTAAAACCCAACTCTCGTGTACAGTATTTTGAAAGTTCTAATACACCGTAAGTGGTATGCGAAATTGCTGTATGTGTTTCATTAGAAAATCTATTTTTACCATTATTTGCTTTCCAAGCACCTAACCATAGCACAAACTGCTGTAAAAATGTACAGTTTTCTTCAGTTTTACTTGACAAAGGATTTTGTAAAATATTATTCAAACGGACATCTTTATAATTGGATTTTACATTTACAATACTTCACCATTTACAAATTAAACTTAAAAAATCCGCCGTACATTTTGACGTTCTAAATTATTAGGATATAAAGATTTTAAGTTAAGCCCGTAACCATATTTTATTAATTGTGTTGATTCAAGTTCACACATTTGAATTAAGGTAGAAAATGTTGCACTTGCAAGAGGTGAATTTTCTGAAAAATAATGAAACTTTGGATAAATAATTGTTTTGTTTTTATCTAAATTATAAATAAGTGTAATATTTTTTAAACCGGAGACACATTTCAGTCTTATAAACATGCGCTGTTCATATGTAAATAAACTAATTGTAATTGATTTAACATTGTTTTGATGTAATAAATTTGCAAATGTACACACAATGTTTGCATTATATTTGAGGTTATGTTTTTTCTGGTAAATCAACTTGAGGATTAATTGATTGATTAATTGCTCTCAAAACGTATAATATTACAAGCTAGATTTGGAAATACTAACTAATACTTGTTCATTTTTAACTTACCTTTGAATGCTTGGTTGGTTGAAAATTATCTCTATGGATGGCTCTAATCCACGCACGGCGTTCATCGTCGTTATTTGGGAAGAAAAATACACTAGCACGGTGTTCACTATCGTAGTTTCACCTACAGTTGGGAACACAACACTTCAACGCCATATTCGTTCGATTTTAGCAAAAATTCGAGTAAAATATTCACAACGAAAAGCGAGCCAAGCGAGCAAACGTCATGAAAATACACGAATGATTTTATCAGGAGCCGCTAAAAAAGTTCAGAGTAGGCGGCATGGCGCGACCATAGTAAAATGGCCAGACCGGCGGGATCAAGGGGTACAATTTGCGGGTTGTTTACTACCGACGATTAGGGATTCTATTCTCTACATAATGGTGTAGAAATTGTAGTTTATGACCATATTCGAACCTTTTCTACCTGCTAGAGACGATGTCTGGACAAGCTTCCAAAAAGATATGCCAGATGTTCCCATTCTTCACCCCTAGTACCTGCGTTCGACCTTCCCTTTAAATTTTAAAAGGAATTCGTTTAAATTTAAATGAATGAAACACAACTCAATATCCGTTCCAAACTACCATACCCTGAATAAAACTAACTCATATTTAATACATATTACAGGTACTTTTTCAATTTAAACGGCAATTATTAATTTTTACTTTTAAGTGTAACATGGATCAATGAAATTATATTTATGTTCATTTCAGTAGCTAAACAATTCGAGTAATTAGATAAATAATTTGTGTATACTTGAAAGCGCTACAAGACTTTTCAAATCTTTTGAAAAATCCGATTCAAACCAACATACAATAAATTAATCTAATTCAAGTATATACACATTCTAGGGCCGAAAGACATTAGGTCGATAGCCCATGTGACAGTCCGGTTGATTTCAAAAATATGTAAAAAATGTAATCATGTCAAAAGACTGTTAATAAAGATTATGTAATATGTATATACATTATGTCTGTTGGAACCATATGGAAAACTTCTTTATTATTAAATTTAGGAAAAAATATTATTCTTCATAAAAAGTTCTGCATAGTCTAAAATCTAAAATGCAACCTTCAGATATCTAATTTTTTCAGTGGTTTACTAGATTTCTCAAAAAATATTAATTTTGCTCTAGAGTAAAGTACATTTATTTTTGACAATATCGATAAATGTTATTAAGAGAAGTTGAGCACAACTAAAAACTACGTTCAATTATTCAATTATAACCTTTTCTGCATTATAAATTACTATTAATTTTACTAATTTCAATAATGAACATTTTGCTATTGTGATTGATAAAAACATGATAACCTTTCCTTTTAATTTGCAAATAAACCAATAAATACAAAAACTAAATTGTGTCGCTAACATAATTATTAATGAAAAAAATCCAAATTTAATTTTCACCTATTTCACTATTGCCTATATCCACCCTCTCTTTGAATACATTTCATCGTTCTTTTGGCAAATTCCCGCAAAGCTTTCCTCATCATATCTGGAGAAATTTCCTGGCATGATTCTGAAATTATCCTCTCCAAATGATTAACATCTTGAAACGGCCCTTGTTGGTAAACTTTTTGTTTTAAGTGACCCCATAAGTAGAAATCCAGAGAGGTTAAGTCAGGGGATCTCGCAGGCCAAAAAATATCGGAATATCTGTGAATCACTTTTCCATTGAGAATATGTTCAAGATAGTTCCTAGTATTTAATGTACTGTGGCATAAGGCACCGTCTTGTTGGGACCAAATACATTGACGATCTTGTAAGGGAAGTTCGTCCATAAAATCATTGATGTGATTTTGTAAAAAATTGTAAATAACGTTCGAAATTCATAGATTGGTGGAAAAAATACGGTCCAATTAATCTGTTTTTATAAATACCACACCACACGTTCGTTTTAAACGAATATTGGTCACGAGTCTTTATTGTAAAATTTCTCAGACCACCAGCGACAATGTTGTGACGAGACAATTCCATTTGCAGAAAATGTTGCCTCATCGGAAAAAATTATACGTCTCATAAAAAAAGGATCATCTTCTAACGTTCCTTGGATGAGACAGCAAAAATCAAAGCGCCAATCATAATCCATTTCTTTCAATGTGTGAACGAATTTTGGTTTCAGTGGTCTGTATTTATTAAGTTTTAAAATTCTTGCCACTGTATCTTTACTTTAATTATTCTGTATTAAATATTTCCGCAATGACATTTTTGGATATTCTACAGCAGACAGTACTACTTCTAGCTGCGTGTTCTCATTGGCAACTAATTTTCGGCGTTTTACATTAAAATTATTTTTAATGCTTCCACTGGTCTTGAATTTGTTCACTATTTTCGCCACAGTTGAATGACTAATATTTCTATTGGGATGTCTATTGTTCAAAATACTTGCTGCTTCTCTATGTGTTTTATAGTTTTCTCCTACAATCAAAACAATTTCAATTTTTTCTTCGCAAGTTAATAACACTGCCATTTGTATGTATTTTATAAATTCTAACACGTTTTTTCGGTCATTGTCAAAAATTTCTTGTCACTTGCAAGTGAATTCTAGATTATAGGTAACTTCAATTAAATTTACGTTCTTATTTTAGAGAAACGTTTCGATAAAGAAAAAAAAACAGTTTTTTCAATGTAAACGGACGTTATTACAAATTTTAATGTGGTTTTTAGTTGTGATCAACTTCTCTTAAATAACATTTATCGATATTGTCAAAAATAAATATACTTTACTCTAGATTAATATTTTTTGAGAAATCTAGTAAACCATTGAAAAAATTAGATATATGAAGGTTGCATTTTAGATTTTAGACCATGCAGAACTTTTTATGAAGAATAACATTTTTTCCTAAATTTAATAATAAAGAAGTTTTCCATATGGTTTCCATATAGAGACATATTGTATAAATTCTAGAAATATTACATATATTTTATTTGTCTAATACTATTTTCATTTTTAAAATTAAAAACAAACGTATTCGAGGATTTTCTTGTTTTTACATACGTAGCACATATTTCAAAGTAATAATATTTATTACTTGATAACAAAATTGATATGTATTATATGTTTTAAGTACATTTAAAAAGTAAACTCATTTTGGTTTTTGAATATGCAGCAATTTTCAGTCGACTTATGAATTTTTGAAGATGTATTTTTTTCAATAACGAACACTCGAGTGCAAAAAAATAAAAAAATTAATATAAAACAGAAGGATAAAATCCTACAAAAATTCAGATTACTTCACAAGCCGTCGATCTTTTAAAATAATTTTGGTTTTTGAATGTGCAGCAATTTTTCAGTTATGAATTTCTGAAAATGTATTTTCTTCAATGTCGAACTGTCGAGCGCAAAAATTAAAAATTAATATGAATCGCGGGAAAAAAATTCTACAAAAATTCAAATCACTATACACGACGTTGATCTTTCAAAATAATTTTGGTTTTTGAATATGCAGCAATTTTCAGTCGAGTTATGAATTTTTGAAAATGTATTTTTATCAATGACGAATACTCGAGAGCAAAAAATAAAAATGAATATGAAACGAATTTTTACAGCACCCTGTAAATTTACTAATAATTAACATAATTTTTGTATTGCACAGTTTTACTGGTGTGTAATTACTTTATAACTCGAGTTATGTACTATACTTTATCTACAACCATACCTTTATTGGCTTAAAATATGGATAACTTGTAATTCTGTACTTTTATGTGCATTAATTATCAAAGTTAAAATAAAAATTATTGACAATTTAATTTTCTTGTATAATATCCCTAATGCATCAAATATTACCGATCATTAAAAGGAAAAGTATTCGATTTCTTAATTATTTTATCTTCATCTTGTGGCGATCAACCAGTTAGACATGAATGCACGGCTTATTATAATATACCCCAAAAAAGGGCTCATTACCTGCTTGCGCCAAAAATTTAAAATTTGATCCGGTGGGCACGTGCCCGCAAGTTTGACATTTTTACGACCGTCTGGTGATTATTACCGCCCGCAATAAACCGAAGGGCCATGCCGCGACCATAGTAAAATGGCCAGACCGGTGGAATCAAGGGGTACAATTTGCGGGTTGTTTACTACCGATGATTAGGGATTCTATTCTCGTCATAATGGTGTAGAAATTGTAATTTATGACTATATTCGAACCTTTTCTACCTGCTAGAGACGATGTCTGGACAAGCTTCCAAAAAGATATGCCAGATGTTCCCGGAGTGTGTTCAGGCCTGTATAAAGATGGTGTTGACTCAGCGCTATACTTAAAGCACTCGAAGCTTTTGAAAAGCTAAACCTGACAAAGACAGTCATCCTTACAGACTCTGCACTCGAAATTCAAAATCTTGAGACTATATTTCCAAAAAATGAACTAAGCAGGAACATACTGACCAGTTATAATAAACTCTTTAATACCGGCAAACGAATATAAATTGTATAGATCCCATCCCATCAAGAATGGAAATGAAACGATGAACTAGCAAAAAACGCCGCTGCAAATAACCCTACAGAACCTGAAATACTTCCCCACTACCTAAGAGATAGCATCGACCAATGTAAAACCAAAATTAAGAACCTATGGAACGATATGTGGCAACAATACGATGGTCCACTAAAGCAAATAAAACCAACGATATACACTAATAATAATCACACGGATATATGTCGTAAAGAACAAATAATAATGACCGGAATATTCATTGGACACACGAGACTAACACATAATTATTATTCAACCTAAGCGATACTAATTTAACTTAAAATAAGAAAACCTTCTACTACGTACTTATGATATATAGTTACCGGACCGAAAATATATGATATATACTTCCCTCTCTACTTTAACACCATAAGTGACCTACTACACCCAAGGAAAAAAAATTAATAATAATAATAATAATAGTAATAATAATAATAATTGTAGAAATAATAATCATAATACTAGTAATAATAGTAATAATAATATTTATAATAATGATTGTATGCCTAACTTTCTCCTTCACTCCTTTGACATGTCTTCCACACACCTCCCCCTCACGAATGTGAGCTATCACATCCTAGGTGAGAGGCCTGAAGTAGTATATATTTCCTCTTATTATTATTTTTATTATTTTAAACAAATATACAATGAATTTGTAACAAAATAAAATATTGTATAATAAACTCGTAGTGAAATAAACATCAATTGCAGTCGCTAAGCCAAAGGCTTGTCAGCGACATTGCTTAAATTGAATCAGTAGGTATAGGTTTATCAAATGTCGAAACTGTCAATTATGAAATTTTACAATTTTATAAACATTCAGGTTTGTCTAAGAAATGTTTTTAGTTTTAACTTAAATAAACTCATGGTTTTTAAGTCAATTTCGGCTGGTAAAGTATTTACTATTTTTGGTAGCTGCACTTTAATGGTTCTTAGTCTGTATTTGTTATTATGTGACGGGATGTAAAATTGTCCGGCAGATTTTGTTCTTGTTTGATGTTCGTGTTGTATTTCTTGTAGATCCTTCTTATTTGTGAAATTATTAATTAAATATCTATATTGAAGCAGATGTTGGAAGGGCATAATGCTCACAGTCCTGTACATTTCATGATCATGGCGATCTACGTTGTGTTAAATGCTCGCTGCCCTATAGATGTATTTATTCTAACTATTCTCTTCTGTAGAGTTACTATTTTGTTCGTTAGATGATCAGACGCAAGCCCCCATATGGCAATGCCATAATTAATAATTGATTGAACTAGGGCATGGTATATAGTTTCCAATGTGTGTTGGGGTAGTATTTCCTGTAAGTAATAAAATTTATACGCTATATACCTTAGTTTCTTACTTAAGGAGTTGATATGCTCAGACCATGAAAACTTATCATCTATGATGACTCGCAAATACTTGTGCGACGTTGTTGATTCTATCCGTTTACAATTACAATTAGATGTTGGCACTGTACCTACTTTGCCGTGGAGACAATAACTACAATAATAATAATAATAATAGTAGTAATAATAATAATAGTAATAATAATAATAATGATAATAATAAAAATAATAATAATAATAATGCATATCTTTCTAGACTTTTTCTCGTCTTTAGCTACGGATAAAGTAAAAATCCTAGAACAGATCGGTTTTTGTTATTTATTCCTAATTTTCTGATGTATTTAGAAAAATTATGACGTCAGTCATTTTTGACTCGAGCTCTTAATTGTCTATACCAGTGGTGGGGAAACTTTTTTTAAGACGGGCCATTTGTAATAACTAGACAATCGTAGCGGGCCAAAGAATAAGGCTTAATCGTTAACTAATTTATGTGTTTGTAATGGTTCGAACCCCGGTATCATACAAATTTGCAATTTGTATCGTTTTAGGTTGTGTGTTGTGTGTGTGTAGTAACCCTTAATTATTTAACAAGTTCGTTACGGGTGTTAATGTGCATTATCTGTGCTATACTTTTTTCTTTGTTGACGGTGTGTTTCACTTACTTACTTCAGCTTGCAATCGATTAAGTACTTCTAGGATCTCTTAGGGACAGGAATTAAAGGTGTGACATTATCATATAAATCAATGAAACAACAGGTATGAGTTTAACGAATGAGTAGTTTATTCAAATCAAAAATGCAACGAAATTGTTCATCATGAGTTTTGACAATTCTCAATTTAAAACGATTAGTTACCATTTACGCATTTTAATATCGTGACCAGAACCCGTGTTTAGTGCTACTTCTAGTACATTTGTTATAACTCAAAAAAAATAAAACCAAAAAAAAACACAATCCCTTGAGGACTGGTCAGTTTGTCATGTCTTCATGTGAGATCAGTCAGATCGCCAGTCGCGGACGAATCCGCACGGAGACCTTGTCGATAACCCATGTCGGTGGTTGAATTTAATAACAAATTCATTTTGTAATTACCCTTTTTATTTATTAGTCAGTTCGTCGTGATTTCATGTGAGATCAGTCAGATCGCCAGTCGCGGACGAATCCGCACGGAGACCTCGTCGATAACCCATGTCTATGGTTGAATTTAATAACAAATTCATCTTGTAATTACTCTTTTTATTTATTGGTCAGTTTGTCATGTCTTCATGTGAGATCAGTCAGATCGCCAGTCGCGGACGAATCCGCACGGAGACCTCGTCGATAACCCATGTCTATGGTTGAATTTAATAACAAATTCATCTTGTAATTACTCTTTTTATTTATTGGTCAGTTTGTCATGTCTTCATGTGAGATCAGTCAGATCGCCAGTTGCGGACGAATCCGCACGGAGACCTCGTCGATAACCCATGTCGGTGGTTGAATTTAATAACAAATTCATCTTGTAATTACCCTTTTTATTTATTGGTCAGTTCGTCGTGATTTCATGTGAGATCAGTCAGATCGCCAGTCGCGGACGAATCCGCACGGAGACCTCGTCGATAACCCATGTCTATGGTTGAATTTAATAACAAATTCATCTTGTAATTACTCTTTTTATTTATTGGTCAGTTTGTCATGTCTTCATGTGAGATCAGTCAGATCGCCAGTCGCGGACGAATCCGCACGGAGACCTCGTCGATAACCCATGTCTATGGTTGAATTTAATAACAAATTCATCTTGTAATTACTCTTTTTATTTATTGGTCAGTTTGTCATGTCTTCATGTGAGATCAGTCAGATCGCCAGTCGCGGACGAATCCGCACGGAGACCTCGTCGATAACCCATGTCGGTGGTTGAATTTAATAACAAATTCATCTTGTAATTACCCTTTTTATTTATTGGTCAGTTCGTCGTGATTTCATGTGAGATCAGTCAGATCGCCAGTCGCGGACGAATCCGCACGGAGACCTCGTCGATAACCCATGTCTATGGTTGAATTTAATAACAAATTCATCTTGTAATTACTCTTTTTATTTATTGGTCAGTTTGTCATGTCTTCATGTGAGATCAGTCAGATCGCCAGTCGCGGACGAATCCGCACGGAGACCTCGTCGATAACCCATGTCTATGGTTGAATTTAATAACAAATTCATCTTGTAATTACTCTTTTTATTTATTGGTCAGTTTGTCATGTCTTCATGTGAGATCAGTCAGATCGCCAGTCGCGGGCGAATCCGCACGGAGACCTCGTCGATAACCCATGTCGGTGGTTGAATTTAATAACAAATTCATCTTGTAATTACTCTTTTTATTTATTGGTCAGTTCGTCGTGATTTCATGTGAGATCAGTCAGATCGCCAGTCGCGGACGAATCCGCACGGAGACCTTGTCGATAACCCATGTTGGGTTGGTGGTTGAATTTAATAACAAATTCATCTTGTAACTACCTTTAGTCAGTACCAGTAATCAGGGAAGACTAGTGGCGGTCACCTGACCACATTTGCTGTGATTCGGGCCCTTTTATATCGTTTTGAAATAGTGAAGCATCTCATTACTGGTTTCTTTTACTCGTCCGCCTGATCCACTATTTAGTTTGATGATCACAGATCAATTTGATCGTGAGAATAGGAATTTTCCCGATCTCCCGTGGCCTTGATTCACATTGATACTCTAAACTGTAGACTAAACAAAAACCCCTTAATTGTTCTCGCGCGGATCTGTATGTGCGCCCGCGGGGGCCCTCCACATTCCTTCTTCGAGTGGCGCGCACCCTTACCTCGTATGGACACCGGAAGGACCCTTTAATTATTTCGAAAAGTGCGACGTGAGATTTTTTCTAGTTCGCGTAATATTTCCGTTATTAATGTCAAAAAAATAAATGTGTATGACCCCCCCTTGATTCATTACATTCGCCCCCTTTTAAAATTTCACTTTATACAAGATATATTGAGATTTTAAAACCACCCCTTTTTTTTGCATATATTTGTATTATGGAAGTGTGATTAGTACCGGCTAAAACCGAAGATCTGTAGTTCATCGGATTGTCTGTGGATATCGTTGATTATTCTTGAGGCAGGGTCTTTTCGGGGATGTTGCTCGAATGTGACTGTTTCCTGACTCCACCTGCTCCATCTTTCTTGTTGCCCGGCCCGTTGATGTGGATTGGTTGGTCCCGCCTTAGGTGCGGCAACCCCGTAGGTATGTCTCGTTTGGTCCATGGAGGTGTCGCCCCATCCCGTAGCCCGGTCTTCTGATTTGGATGTAGCGTGGTTGGTGATGCCTTGTATGTCCTAGCCATGGAAAAATCTGAAGGGAAAACCTTGGTGTTGTTGCCCCTCACGTGCTGCTTCATCACTGATGATGCCGCCCCCATCTTGTCACCTCCTCTGCTGATTTGGGCGGAGACTGTCTGATGCGTATGGAAGGGTACCGATGATGACATCGGCATCGTCCTGTACTCTAACCTCGTGGTCTCGATGCAGCGTGGTCAGTCCTGCCTTGAACGTCCCAGCTATGAAGAAATCTGAAAACAAAACCTTGGGATTGTTGACTCTCATGCCCTGGCTTTTCATGGACAACGTAGCCTCCCTCTCGTAGTCCCACCTGCTGACCTGTATCTTACGGGGTCTGACCCTCCTTGAACGTTTTTGCTGAGGAGAGATATCTGAAAACAAAGCATTGTCATTGTAGCCTCTTCCGTGTTGTCTCGTCACTGTTTCCCGTTGCCCTCGGCTCGTAGTTTGCTCCATTGTAGAATGGCCATTCCTCTCTTGAGCATCGTGCCCCTGGAGATATATGAAATCGAAATGTTGTTGACTCTTCCATGTCGTCTGGTCACTGATGACATAGATCTCCCCTCGTAGCCCCATCTGTTGATCTGCTAGTGGGATGGCCAACCCTTTCTTTGGGTCAATGATAATGTCGCCCCCATCTCACAGCTCCATTTGTCTATCTGGACGTGGAGTGGTCGGTACGATTTCGGGCATTGTTAGTCATGGAATTATCTAATACTTACTCAATGCGATGATATTCACCGAATACTCTAATACGTAATACTCTGTTACTCACGGAATATTCTAATACTCACGGAATATTCTAATACTCACGGAATCCTTTGATACTTACGGAACATTCTAATACTTATTGAATACTGTGATACCTACCAAGTACTTCCGGAATCCTTTGATACTTACGGAATACTCTGATACTCATTAAATACTCTGATACCCACCAAATACTTACGAAATCCTATGATACTTATGGAACATTCTGTTACTCATTAAATACTCTCGATACCCACCAAATACTTACGAAATCCTCTGATGCTTACGGAACATTCTGATACTCATTAAATACTCTCGATACCCACCAAATACTCACGAAATCCTCTGATGCTTACGGAACATTCTGATACTCATTAAATACTCTCGAAACCCACCAAATACTTACGAAATCCTATGATACTTATGGAATATTCTGTTACTCATTGAATACTCTGATACCCACCAAATACTTACGAAATCCTCTCCTAAATGTGTCCTTATTAGTGTTGTAAAAATTAAACCTTTACTCACCCTCAAAAGAAACATAATAGCAAATTTTCATTATATAACGCACATTGATTGTTATCACCCGTATCCTGGTCGCGACACCAATGTAATGGTTCGAACACCGGTATCATACAAATTTGCAATTTGTATCGTTTTACGTTGTGTGTTGTGTGTGTGTAGTAACCCTTAATTATTTAACAAGTTCGTTACGGGTGTTAATGTGCATTATCTGTGCTATACTTTTTTCTTTGTTGACGGTGTGTTTCACTTACTTACTTCAGCTTGCAATCGATTAAGTACTTCTAGGATCTCTTAGGGACAGGAATTAAAGGTGTGACATTATCATATAAATCAATGAAACAACAGGTATGAGTTTAACGAATGAGTAGTTTATTCAAATCAAAAATGCAACGAAATTGTTCATCATGAGTTTTGACAATTCTCAATTTAAAACGATTAGTTACCATTTACGCATTTTAATATCGTGACCAGAACCCGTGTTTAGTGCTACTTCTAGTACATTTGTTATAACTCAAAAAAAATAAAACCAAAAAAAAACACAATCCCTTGAGGACTGGTCAGTTTGTCATGTCTTCATGTGAGATCAGTCAGATCGCCAGTCGCGGACGAATCCGCACGGAGACCTCGTCGATAACCCATGTCGGTGGTTGAATTTAATAACAAATTCATCTTGTAATTACCCTTTTTATTTATTGGTCAGTTCGTCGTGATTTCATGTGAGATCAGTCAGATCGCCAGTCGCGGACGAATCCGCACGGAGACCTCGTCGATAACCCATGTCTATGGTTGAATTTAATAACAAATTCATCTTGTAATTACTCTTTTTATTTATTGGTCAGTTTGTCATGTCTTCATGTGAGATCAGTCAGATCGCCAGTCGCGGGCGAATCCGCACGGAGACCTCGTCGATAACCCATGTCGGTGGTTGAATTTAATAACAAATTCATCTTGTAATTACTCTTTTTATTTATTGGTCAGTTTGTCATGTCTTCATGTGAGATCAGTCAGATCGCCAGTCGCGGACGAATCCGCACGGAGACCTCGTCGATAACCCATGTCGGTGGTTGAATTTAATAACAAATTCATCTTGTAATTACCCTTTTTATTTATTGGTCAGTTCGTTGTGATTTCATGTGAGATCAGTCAGATCGCCAGTCGCGGACGAATCCGCACGGAGACCTCGTCGATAACCCATGTCTATGGTTGAATTTAATAACAAATTCATCTTGTAATTACTCTTTTTATTTATTGGTCAGTTTGTCATGTCTTCATGTGAGATCAGTCAGATCGCCAGTCGCGGGCGAATCCGCACGGAGACCTCGTCGATAACCCATGTCTATGGTCGAATTTAATAACAAATTCATCTTGTAATTACTCTTTTTATTTATTGGTCAGTACCAGTAATCAGGAAAGACTAGTGGCGGTCATCTGACCACATTTGCTGTGATTCGGGCCCTTTTATATCGTTTTGAAATAGTGAAGCATCTCATTACTGGTTTCTTTTACTCGTCCGCCTGATCCACTATTTAGTTTGATGATCACAGATCAATTTGATCGTGAGAATAGGAATTTTCCCGATCTCCCGTGGCCTTGATTCACATTGATACTCTAAACTGTAGACTAAACAAAAACCCCTTAATTGTTCTCGCGCGGATCTGTATGTGCGCCCGCGGGGGCCCCCCACATTCCTTCTTCGAGTGGCGCGCACCCTTACCTCGTATGGACACCGGAAGGACCCTTTAATTATTTCGAAAAGTGCGACGTGAGATTTTTTCTAGTTCGCGTAATATTTCCGTTATTAATGTCAAAAAAATAAATGTGTATGACCCCCCCTTGATTCATTACATGTTCTATAAACATATACATATATTATTACATACACTTATTATTTTAATAGTAAAAAAGCAAAAGGTAACAAAAGTATAAGCACAAAATATAAAATAAATTTAGTGTAGTTCTTGATGTGAAGTATTATCACTTTATTTTCTGGTGTCATTACTGGTTGATGGTGCATGAGAAAAATGAAATTAAGACTGTTTCATCAAAATTTCATCATAGCCCGGTTCCATTTGCGAAGCAGAAATTCTTAAAACTGATGAAAGGTGCTCATCTGTAATTCTGTTTCTTAAAGAAGTTTTCCTAAGCTTCATTGTTGAAAAGATTTGTTCGCATATATAAGATGAGGCGAACATTGTCATTATCTTCATTGCATGAGTAATTAGATTTGGGAAATTATCTAGACTTAAATTTTTATAAAATTCTAGTAATGGTACTGTATGAAAAGTTTGTTTCAGGAGAGTATTACAGTTCAGTTCTATTAACTCAAGTTGAAATTTTGCATCAACTTCTTCGTAATTAACATTGAATGGGGTGGCAAAAATACTAAACTCTGGTTCCATTTTTCTAAAGTCCTGAAATCTCCTTTCAAATTCTGCAGATAGTTTTCTCAAATTAATTTCGTATTTTTTAATCTAATTGTTTGATATAGTGAATTTTAAAGATTGTATTCTTGGAAAATGAGAAAAATCAGATTTAGAGATCTGATTAGCAAATAATAATAACTGTAATTTGAAACTTTTCAGGTATTGCCAAATATCGTGAAGAAACTGATTTTTTCCTTGCAATTTGAGATTAAGTTTATTCATGTGTATGAGGAGGTCTGTGAAAAAAGCGAAATCAGAAAGCCACGTTTCGTTTTCTAAGACGTCAAATTGATTATAAATGTCTTTATCAAGAAGAAAATTCACAATATCGTCTTTTAAATCCCAAATTCTTTCAAATACTTTTCCAGCACTTAACCAACGAACTTTTGAATAATACAGGATATCGGAATGCTCAGCATGTACGGACTCCAAAAACTGTTGAAACTGGCGATGTAATAATCCTCTGGAACGAATCATATTTACTAGTTTTACAACAATATTAAGTATATGGCCAATATCTAAAGCCGATTTACAGAGAGCATCCTGATGTATAAGGAAATGCAAAAAAAACAACATCATTTTCCGGATACTTAGAATTAAATTTCCCAACAAATCCTTGATTGATTCCAACCATATTAGGAGCACCATCTGTATTTACATCACATAGCTTGTCAATAGGTAAACGAAGTTTATCGATGCAATTTTCAAATTCACAAAATATATCGGCACCAGTCGTTGTTCCTTTCATTGACTGCAGCCCTGCAAGTTTTTCTGTAATTTCAAAGTGGGCGTTGATTCCTCTTACAAATATGAGTAACTGCGCAGTATCGCTGATATCTGTACTTTCATCCATGGTAATTGAATAAAAAATACATTTATGAGTTTTTGTAGTCAGTTGTGAAATTAGATTTTTCTTAATATTTTCAATTCTCTCGGTGATTGTTCTTCTTGAGAGAGACTGTGACTGAAAATCCTTTTTCTTGTCAGGGCACATAATATCGCACACATCTATCATGCACTGCTTTATAAATTCACCATCTGAAAATGCTTTATTAGATTTAGCAATATTATAAGCCAACACATAACTGGCTTTCGTAGCGCATCTTTAAGAATGATTAGCTCTCTGAAATAATTGTTGTTGACTTGATAAATTTTTTATTAAATCTTTCGATTTCATTTTTTTCACCTCTTCACTTAACGATGAGTAGGAGTGGTTTTCATGTTTGCTCTTGAAATGGCGTTGAATGTTATATTCTTTTAAAACTGCAACTGTTGTATTGCAAAGTAAGCACACAGGTTTTTCTTTAAATAAAGTAAAGAAATATTTCCACGTCCATTCTTCTTTAAAAACTCGACATTCTGAATCCACTTTCCTTTTTTTAACATCCATTTTAGACGTTACCTACTACTGAGAACAACACACAGAAACGCAATTGACGAAAGCTTACTGCTAACTAATGCTCTTACGCGGGAGTTTGTTGAGACACTGGGAGTTACTCGAGTTACAGCGGGTCGTTGCAGATGACTGACTAAGTCGCTAACTAACTGATCTTCGGGCGGCCTCGCTTGTATTTATACCTACCTGCGAGTGTGTCTGGAAGTTTCGAGCGAAGATGAGTCATCTGTTTAGGTCGGATGGATTTGTCCAGAATACTATTGTGTTTTGAATATCGCCGCAGGTAGTTTTTATGCGGGTCGTCACATTACGAAGTAAGAACGCGTTCAAACATTCTCACGACGGCACTCTTAAACGGGCCGGATTAAACCTTTCCGCGGGCCGGACTTGGCCCGCGGGCCGTAGTTTCCCCATCACTGGTCTATACTATATGGTCACATAATTTTCTTAGCAAAAATAATTATCATTTCATTTAAAAAATGGAGTATCTAGTAGCCACTTTTTCTTAATTTTACTATCTAGAAAAAAACCAGAATGTGTACATTTTTGTTTTAAAATTCAAAGAAAAACCATAAAATCATATTTTAATAATTAAAAAAAAACAACATAATCAAAGCTACTTGACCTAATGTTCATGCCGCAACAAGAGTTGTAAGATATTATTTTCTACCTTGTTCTAGGGTTTTGTTCCGTATTTCTTTCAGTAATAGTTTAAGGTGTGCTGATTTTAAATACGTTTTCATTTTAATCGAAAAAAACAATGTTAGGGGTTGGTAAAGAAAAATATTAAAGGCTGATTTTTTTTCTAAATATTTGATTTACTGTCCAGTAAAAAAAATTCGTTTTCTCTGAAAACTGTCATAAATATAAGTCACCGAACTCAATGGTTGGAATCTATGGTTTACTTCACTCACACCCATCAAAAGTTTTTATCTCTACATCCAAGTGTTATTATTGATATTAAACGAAATAATGGTTTTAAAAGTAATCTAGCTGAATCTGAAATTAATTTTTCAAAATGAAATAATGAATGTCAAATTAAAAAAAAAATGGTGACGTGGACATCATGTCTCCGATATACAAACATATATATTCACAGTAATAACATCTAGATAAATACATTATGGTTAAAAATTTCTCAGATTTGATGGTATAAAAGTTATTTATATGTATTCTCTAATGGTTTATTTTCAATTTAAATAATATTTTAAATGTACATTAAGCGGTTTGCAGGATCTGATACTGCCGTTTGAAACGTTTGTTGTCTTCAATTTTTGTTTAAATATTTTTGTAATATATTTCATATTTGAACAATTATTGAAAAAACACAAGAAACGGTTAAGGTAAACACCGACTTCCGGTGTATGAAGTTTTACCAAAGGCTTTTCAGTTCTTTGGATTATTAATTAAGATTTATGTTTAAGGTTTTATATTGATTGCTTTATTGGTTTTTGAGATACAGCGTGCACAAATACACCAACCCACAGACACACACAGAAAAAATGGTGATGTGGCCATCATGTTACTTTCTCCGGCTTGATGGTATCATAGCCATTTATATTTACATTTTCATGGTTTATTGAAATCATATTTTAAATGTACATCGAACGTTACGTAAACTCGGATGAAACTGACGTTTAAAACGTCAAAATGATTAAACAGGGAAAAATTATACTTCAAATTAAAAAACTCGGTTTACTCAAAAACTAACGAGATTTCGAAAAAAACTTATTCTTTAGAAGTTGTTAATTTTGGCATTCTCTACAATTATTATTCATATAAATTTGCTGTAACTATTATAGTATCATAATTATAAACCAAAAATTAAAAAAATATTAATAATTTTTTTTTCGAATAGCAATGATTTTATGAAAAATATTTTCAAGAAAAAGATGTTCAGTTCTTTGTCGTCTTCAAAGTTTGTTTAAATATTTTTGTGATTTGTGAATTTTACCAAAAGCTTTTCAGTTCTTCAAATTATCAAATAAGACGTATGTTCAAAGTTTCATATCAATTGCTGTATTAGTTTTTGAGATGCAGCGCCCACACACACACACACACACACACACACACACACACACACACACACACACACACACACACACACACACACACACACACACACACACACACACACACACACACACACACACACACACACACACACACACACACACACACACACACACACACACACACACACACACACACACACACACACACACACACACACACACACACACACACACACACACACACACACACACACACACACACACACACACACACACACACACACACACACACACACACCCACGCACGCACGCACGCACGCACGCACGCACGCACGCACGCACGCACGCACGCACGCACGCACGCACGCACGCACCCACGCACACACACGCACGCACGCACGCACGCACGCACGCACGCACGCACGCACGCACGCACGCACGCACGCACGCACGCACGCACGCACGCACGCACGCACGCACGCACGCACGCACGCACGCACGCACGCACGCACGCACGCACGCACGCACGCACGCACGCACGCACGCACGCACGCACGCACGCACGCACGCACGCACGCACGCACGCACGCACGCACGCACGCACGCACGCACGCACGCACGCACGCACGCACGCACGCACGCACGCACGCACGCACGCACGCACGCACGCACGCACGCACGCACGCACGCACGCACGCACGCACGCACGCACGCACGCACGCACGCACGCACGCACGCACGCACGCACGCACGCACGCACGCACGCACGCACGCACGCACGCACGCACGCACGCACGCACGCACGCACGCACGCACGCACGCACGCACGCACGCACGCACGCACGCACGCACGCACGCACGCACGCACGCACGCACGCACGCACGCACGCACGCACGCACGCACGCACGCACGCACGCACGCACACACACACACACACACACACACACACACACACACACACACACACACACACACACACACACACACACACACACACAGACACAAAAAAAAAATTCCAGAAATTGTTGAAATGGCATCTAGGGACCCCAAAACGGATATTTCCGTAAAAAAAAATTTTTGAAAAAAATCACGATCACAATACTTTATCTTACTTCGTAACGGAGAAAGTAAAAATGGTGATGTGGCCATCATGTTACTTTCTCCGACTTGATGGTATCATTTATATTTACGCTTTCGTTTTGTAGACTCGGATGAAACTGACGTTTAAAACATCAAAATTATGAAAGAAAAATTATACTTCAAATTTAAAAACTCAGTTTACTCAAAAACTAAAGAGATTTCGAAAAAACTTATTCTACATAAATTGTTCATCTTGACATTCTCTACAATTATTATTCACATAAATTTGCTTTACCTATTATCGTTTCATAATTATAAACCAAAAATGAAAAAAATAATAATACATTTTTTTCTCGAATAACAATGATTTTATGAAAAATGTTTTCAAACAAAATAATCTCATTTCTTTGTTGTTTTCAATATTTGTTTAAATGTTTTTGTGATATTTTTCATATTTAAGAAAATATTGGCAAAAAACAAAAAACAGTTAAGGTAAACACCCACTTCCGGTGAACGAAATTTTACCAAAAGCTTTTCAGTTCTTCGGATTATCAAATAAGACGTATGTTCAAAGTTTCATATCAATTGCTCTATTAGTTTTTGAGATACAGCGCGCACACACACAGCCACACACACGCGCACACACACACATACACATACACAAAAAAAATATTTCCAGAAATTGTTGAAATCGCATCTAGGGACCCCAAAATGGATATTTCCGTAAAAAAAATTGAAAAAAAATTACAATACTTTCTCGTACTTCGTAACGAAGAAAGTAAAAATGTTCATGATCATAATTTTCGTACTTCGTAATGGAGAAACTGGTAATTAATTAAAGAATATAATGTTTAAAGAAGTCAAATTGAAAAACTAAAAATCAGATAAAATTCATCTAAACTAATTTTAAATCCATAAAACATATTTAAATTATTTGATTTTCACAAAGACTAATAATTTAAATTCAACTAAAGAAATATATATAGAGTGTCCCCGCGAAACCGCACAATAAAATTAAAATTATACGCACTTCTAATTAACATATTGTGATGAAATTTTCAGCAATCATATAATGGATTGTTTTATATTATCAAGATTACAAGACTTAACACCAACTTCATTATTTAAAATAAAATGTTAGATTTTTCATTGCAAATTTGGATTCTGCATAAATTTCTGTCAAAAAAAATAAGTCAGGTAATCTAACCTCCAAACTTAAGCGTTTTCGAGATTTTTTTAATTCAGTGCTTTTTCATAATTCATTTTAAAAATACGTATCTCCGAACAAAAGAAAATCGAAGGATTGTATTGTTAGCTTTAAAAAGCCAATACCCGAACATACTCAGTGGTGAATTATTTTTGGAATTATAAAATACATTCTCATTGTTTTTCCATTGCATAGGATATTTACATATTTCAACAAACATTTAAATATCTTGAAAACGAAAGAATGCAGGTATATGAAATTTGTATCTATAGATCAATGCAGAATTGAATTCTGGGTGAAAATATGTAAACATGTACAGCGTATCCTTAAAAAAAACTAAATGTAATGGTTAAAAGTTGACAAAAAAATGAAATCTTCAACACCGTATTTTATAATTGCAAAAATAAATCACCACACGTTACCTTCCGGTATTGGCTGTGGCTGTTTATAGCTGACATTGCATACCTTCGATTTTCTTTTGTTACGTATTTTTAAATTGATATTATTAGTATCCAACATCAAGACAGTCTATGCATTGCGCAGTTATTACATAGATACTAACATATTTCTAACCAGTATTTATGTTAATACACTAGTTAGATGCATGTTAGTAACTATAGCACTATACATACGGCAGTGAATGTTTAAAATTCTTGACCAGTTTCACTTTCTAAAAAATTTTAAGGTGGTAAGTAGGGCTGTGCAAAATAATCGATTAATCGATAAATAATCGATTAATCGATTAATCGACAGTTCGATTAATTCTAAAAAATAATCGATTAATCGATCATTTGATTAATCGATTAATCGATAATTTGATTGATCGATTGATCGATTAATCGATTAATCGATAAATTGATTAATCGATAAATTGATTAATCGATTAATCGATAAATTGATTAATCGATTAACAGATTATTTGATTAATCGATCATTTGATTATTTGATTATTTTAATAACCGCCCAATCTTTTATATTAACATTAAGCCATCATATCCACTTTATTCATTACATTTATTAAATTGGTAAGCTGTAAATATGTGGGTATAAATACTAATGGAAGCGTATTACAAGTTTTCGAGTTTCATCCGAGAAAAAAAAAGTCAGTTTTTAAAGAAACCCATGATTCGGCCGCCGCCGCCGTAGACTTTAATGTTGCTTAATCGACAAAAAAGTAATAAGAACCATGTGTGAAATGTACACTTTGGTATGGCAATAGAGTTATAAATCATGTGAATATAAATAAATACACCGGTGTTTATACTTTCTGGGAAGAAAAGTCTGCACCAGCAATGCATATCAATGAAAAACAATTGTGGTCTATCGGTTAAATCTCATTTTTATGATGCCGAGCTTATATTAACATAATGTGATAATTATTTATAATAATTTATTAATATGAATTAATATCTCCATATTAAGTGCGTGTTTCTAAATATTGTCTATTTTTATTCGAATAAAGATTATTATTATCAAAATTACAGAATTTTGACTCCAGTGTCCAGAGAATAATAAATTGATTCATTATTGTTAATGATTATTTTAATAATCTATCAATAGATTATTTATTTTTTAGATCCTTTGAATAATAGATGTATTTGAATTATCGGACTAAACGAACTTATAATAAGAAAAACAAAGAAAATTGGGAACATTATAAATATTTACATAAGACTAATACTAATGAGATCGTTGGCCTTTCATTTTGGCAATATTTTCAAAGGCGGGATCATCCGATAAAAGAGATATTTATAGACACTGATCGGATAGTTAAATAGTTATTAGTTAAAGAATTTCTTATTTTTAATATTCTGGAATACTCGTCAGAAAATGAGGATTCCGCCAAATAAATCGAGCCAAAGCAAGACATTTGTCAAGATTGGGTATTTCTCTTTAGTGTATTTCCTAAAACAATTTTTGTATTTCAAATACAAATAAATTTGAAGTTTGATTATTTCCATTTCTATCAATTCTGATTTGCATCAACTATTATAGAGATTTGACTTACAATTCCTTCTATGTTGATATGTTATTGAAAAACATTTGAAAAAGATAGTGCAATCTTACCAAAATCTTCAAATTGTCTATTGAATTTTTCTCTTCTCAGCAACTATAATTTCAAGAATTTTGCTTGGGTTAAAGCAAATCATTGTTTGTATGTCTGGATATATTTTTCAATGCTTGGGAAATGCTTGAATTTTGTATCCCTTAAATTCGCTTTCAACAGTATCATAAGTTGCTGATGAACACAATATGAACATTGCTGAGTATACGCAGAAGTCCTAATTTTAACTTCTGTCAAAGCCAAGACTATTTTAAACTGATTCCTAATCAATAATCAAAAAGCATTGCGACATTATTATATTAAGTCTGTTACATTAATTTAAAATTGTGCGATAGTCTTCCGAATATTCCGCGTGCTGGATAATTTTTTGCTCGTGCATTTTTACCATTGTAATCGGTTCTTGTCTTCGTCTCGTGCCTCGTGATTATGAACGCAAAGCACTCGCAAAAAATTATCCGTAATATTTGAAGCAGAGGCCTGCATGGGCCGGGCTTTGACCCGGCCCGGCCCGATGTCGGGTCTTGCCGGGCCGGGCCCTATTTTTCAAATTCAAGGCCGGGCCGGGCCGGGCTTTTCGATGGATAATTTAACCCGGGCCGGGCCGGGCCGGGCTTGGATAACTTTAATGTTATTATATTTTGGAAAGCAACAACTAAGTGAATTGAAAAAAAAAATTATTAACACGAATTCAATGTATTTTAACAATTTTAAGGAATACATGGGTCCAGTAATTTTATTTATTTTATTCAACATTTTTCGGTTACGGGCCGGACTGGGCCGGGCCCGCAGCACATTTTCGTTTCATCGGGCCGGGACGGGCCGGGTTTTAAATTTTCACTGTCGGGCCGGGCCGGGCTTTCGAAAACTCGCTTCTGCAGGGCTCTGATTTGAAGCACTACGGATGTTATATGTGATAATGTCCTAATTCAGTCGAATTGATTACAGCTTCCAATTTACATTAATTAGATTGAAAAACAGTATTCACAAGGCTGTGCAAAACTTTGATGTTTTGATTCTTACTTGAGAAATATTTAATTAAACGATTACTCGATAATTTGATTTTTCATTAATAGATTAATCGATTAATCGATAATTTTGTTTTGATTAATCGATTAATCGATCATTTCGATCAACCGATAATTTCGATTAATCGATTAATCGATAATTTCGATTAATCGATTAATCGATAATTTCGATTATCGATTAATCGATAATTTCGATTATCGATTAATCGATCAATTCGATTAATCGATATAATCGGTAATTAAAAATAATCGAAAATCGATTATTCATTTCCATAATCGAACACCCCTAGTGGTAAGTGCCTCGCGCCAGAGCAAGACCAGAAGAGGATCGGTGTGGGGGACGACCAAAGTGGGCCGATCGCCTCGATCACATATCCTTATCTATTTCATACTGCTCTCTTTATTCAACTGAATATCAGGGCCGGATTCAGGGACCATAATCCGCGCTCGCCTCCCTCTCGTTCCGTTTCATCATTATCCGTTCCGCGGCACGAAAATAATTATCAGCGCGCCACGCGATCTCGCCCCGCTACCTCCTCACAGTCACCGACATCAGCAAAACGGTAAATACTCCGCCAAATATGCCGAAACATTGTTCGTTGCACAGTTTTCATAAAATATCACAAAATATAGCCCGATAATACCATCAAATCGGAAAAAGTTACATGATGGCCGCATTACATTTATTTCAATGTAATAAAAGGAAATTAAACACATATTTATTTGACAAAATTTTATATTTATTATTACTAGTTTCAACATTGAGTCACTATCGAGAAATTACCAAATAGAAAATGTATCCTTATATGGTATTACAAACGAGTATTCAGGTTTATAAAAACGGTGGTCATTATCATATTCCAATTATCATTACATATAAAACATTTAGTTTTTTGTGTATAGGGTGTAGATGAACAAAACGGAACATTGGATTTACAATGTTAATTTCTGCATGCAGTTATGCGGTTATTTATTTTTTTGCATTCATAATACCAGAAAAAATAATACAATAAAAATGATAATTATCACGAAAATAATGGTTGCCATGAAATTTAAAAAAAATGCTTCGCAGTTGATCTGTTTGGTTTTTATGACTGAAAATAAAAATAATAGCATGATTATATGAAGAACATTTGATGGTAAACATATCCCACACTTCACGAAATCTGCCACCACTTCACAATTTGCACTTTTTCTTTAATACAATACATTTTTAAATAAATAACTTGTAAACTATTATGAAATATTCAATCTATTTGGCAGAAGCCAACAGATCAACAGCGGATCATTTTTTTTTATTTCATGGCAACCATTATTTTTGTTCTTGAATCTTGGAGGCGTTCACTTCGTGGTACATGTTCAATTTCGATATAAAGAAAACATTCTATTATGAAGTATTCAATCTATTTGGCAGAAGCCAACAGATCAACAGCGGATCAATTTTTTTTTATTTCATGGCAACCATTATTTTTGTTCTTGAATCTTGGAGGCGTTCACTTCGTGGTACATTTTCAATTTCGATATAAAGAAAACACTTAACTTTTTTATACCACTTTTATTTTACTTTAAACTGTAATTGAAACTAGTCACGTAAAGTAAAATAAAAGTGGTATAAAAAAGTTAAGTGTTTTCTTTATATCATTATTTTTGTGGAAATTATCATTTTTATTTTATTATTTATTCCAATATAAAAAAATTACCATTGAAAGTCCTGTATTCCGTTTTGTTCATCTACACCGTGTATAATTATAATTAGTATTTGTAAAGCATATTGCATTTTATTTTCGTGTTTTTTTGTCTGTGTATGTGAGTGTGTGGGCGCTGTATCTCAAAAACTACTGTATATTTTCAAAGGAAACTTTGAAAATAAGCCTTATTTGATTATCCGTAGAATCGATAAACTTTTGGTAAAATATCTCGTTCACTGAAAGTGGATGTTTTTTTCAATTTTTTTTCTAAATATGAAAAAGATTACAAAAACATTTCCAAATTTTATTAATAAATATTTTACGTAAATTGCTCGATTTAAAGAATAGGTAATTTAATTTAATGTTTTTAATTTTTTGTTTATTATCATGAAATCATAAGTTACATGCCAAAATGAACAACTTAAAAAGTTCGACTGTACGAAAATAGCAACTTTGGCGGTTGTTTCTTTTTAGGCCGAAATGGCGTACTTTTCGTACCAGTACAAAATGATAAAATCAGAACATGCAATGAATGCAATACAAATTATTAATGAAAATGAGATATCAAATATGAAAGTGGTTTATAGCGACAGTACTTACTATTATTCGTTATATTGATTTCTAAAAAGTATTGTTTATCATGATGATGCATACACAGGAAGTGGATTTGTATTTTTTCCAAAAAATTTTTTAAATATGATATAAGATAAACCATTCAATAAATAATGAAGACAGCAAGAAACGGCACATCTTTTGCTATTGAATTATAAAACTTAATTTTGTATCAAGATTCCATCAGTTTTTGAAAGAAAAACGATAAATATCCAAAATATTAGAAAAAACACTAAATATGTTGAAATCGGAGAAATTTAAATGATAGTCACCTCAACTTTTTTGCGAATGAGAAGAACGATAATATAACAAATAATAAATGTTGAGAAGAAATGAGGAATCATTTTTGTTTTTAATCAGCAATGGCTGTTTCAATATACAGCGGATCTTTAATTACCACGTTCCTGTTTTTTTCTCAAGTCTACTATTTCTGGTAAAATGCAATCATTAAAGAATAAACTCAATTGCTTTTGCATTTTAGATCTCCAAAAATTGTCAACTTTAAAAATTGTTTCAATTTTGATGCCGTGTGGAGCCCATACATCTAAAATACAATATGCTTTGACAGTAATGTACAATTTCCCTTTGAATTTGGTAAAACCACTCATGGTGGATGTTAATTTTATTATTTACCCAATTTTTTTTTAAATCTTATGCCTTCCTTTGGTGTCACATCTACTGCGGACCATGGACATTTTACTTCCACGATCCCTAGCTCTCCTACAAGTCCGTCTGGCGTAACTGCTAAAAACGGCAATACTGAGTCTATAAACAATCCTCATGGCTCAATTGTTTGTCCAATTTGTTTTTTACATCCCGTAGTGCTGTGGGTTCATTAATCATACCAAATTCCGTACTTGTAGAAGTAAAATAGGTCTTTGAATATAAAATTCGCTCTACTAATGGTCCACAGCGGGTTGTCATTCTACGTTCACAAAAGTCACCGAAATATGATGCCGATGCTGTTTTTACTCCAAATGCCATACATCCGAATTTATTCGAGACTGGGTGCGTTCTTCGATGGTAAGGATTTCTGCATGAAGGAGTCATGAACTGACTTAGAGTCGACTCTTTTTACAGTCAGAGCTGGTGAGAAGCAGATCACAAAAAATACCCTCCCAAATAGTATATTTACTTGAAATGCGTACGCCAATGACAACATGTGACCTCTACGATTTCGCGTAGGCTGAGGTTCTTCTTTATTCAAGCGTACTTACCTGTCGATCGCTGTTTGAGAATTTTGACTGATTTTGTTAAGCCAGTTTAAAAAGTGGCGAAAAAAATTGATCTGAGATTTACTGAAGAAAATAAAACGGAATTAAATAATATCATTTAAATTGGAATGGAGAACGGTTTTCCAGTGAAAATCATTCAAAATTTAATAAATAAAAAAACGGCCGAAACCACATATTCAGTAAATTACCAAATTTAGATAAATTGTTTTATTAACATATTTTAGAAAAACTAACGTGGAAGTGGTAAACATTTTTCAAAAACAAAATCATCAAGTCATATTTAAACCTTCTTTAAAAGTAGCAAATGAATTTTTAGCAATTTGATGCTAAAAATAAAAACGATCCCCCTGAAAGTGCATTTCGTCTTCACTTTAATATCAAACAATTGTTTAAAATGTAATCATCAATTCCCGGATAATCTCAATATTGTTCATGATTGCAACAAAGGCACTGAGCTTAATCTTCTGAGAGTCATCAGAAATTTTTCAAACAGAAGGATAATCCTTCAGTAAATCTCCTTAACGAGCAAACCGACCTATTTTTTTCCACTTTTTAAGCTGGCTCAACCATTCAACTATCAACAGATAACTCCCCTCACCCTAAAATATTTTGTATAAATTCTAAAGAAATCAAAGGTTACATAATTGATAGAGCGTTTTACTCCTGGGATGAATTTTTTGCACGATGATTATTTTTTATCCTTTATATAA
Source organism: Ocypus olens (assembly GCA_910593695.2). Taxonomy (NCBI): domain Eukaryota; kingdom Metazoa; phylum Arthropoda; class Insecta; order Coleoptera; family Staphylinidae; genus Ocypus; species Ocypus olens. Next base: position 16,558,493 of record OU343054.1, on the reverse strand, counting down.
TATGCACATCTATGTTTTTACTCCTGTTGCTTTTGTCTATGCATTGTACTTTTAACCTGATCGTATGTACCTATTGTATTTTATTTCTGTTTTTAGTTTTTTTTTTTATTTTTACCTATATTATTTATTATATTTTTTTATTCGCTTTTGTTTTCAATGCTTTCTCATCTCCTCCAATCTAAAGGTAAATTATAAATTGTATGTACACAATTTTATTCTCTACTTTCTGACTTATGTAAACTGTTTTTTCCAGTCTTAACAAGAATAAACTATTATTATTCATATTATTAATATTATTATTATTATTACAATTATTATTATTATTATTATTATTATTACTATTATTATTATTATTATTATCATTTAAAATCTAATTGCAATTCACTTGATAATGACGGTTACACATCGAAACACGGGTCGTGAATATTTTTAGATTTATATAACTGCATTTACACGTTATGATTGATAATTTTATAATTCAGTTTTATTTTTCTTGCCTAACAAGCAATTAAATAAATCATTATTATTTCAAGAGGGGCCTATCTTTTTACGAGTTGCAAACAATCTAAGACGGCGTTTTTTGTCTCTTCTATAATCTTCGTCGGCACTAATGACAATTAAAAGATAAAACACACAACTCTCAGTAACTTTAAACAAATACTTATTTATACAGATCACTTATATGCATTTATGCTCCCAGAACAACATAAACAAGACACGATATTATTTTTAATATACGAAAATAACAACTGGAATAATTAGCACGTTTTCACCCCATAATTAATTAAGCAATATTTTCTTGGTCCTATAATTGATAATGTAAAGGATGCATAAAAAAACATCGAAAAATAATAACTATTTCCAATAGGAAGGTACTCCTTCCTATTGGAAATAGATATTTCCGTTGAAATTTTAACGATGACTATCGTTCATTGTAAATGGAGAACACACAAACAACGTGTTAAATTCTTTTAAATAAGATACTCATTCGGGGCTTTGAATAATATACCTGAATACGAAAATCTAGTTGTGCACGCCCCATCGCACTGTACCATCTATTTCAGGCAGGTCGCGTAACTTTACGGTGCCGAAAGTACGGGAAATCGGGGGCTAGCTCATAGGAGGTTGTGACTTTATCTGACTAATAATTTTAATTTTGATTATTGCAACTTATTAACAAAAGATCAAATAAGGTGTATAACTAGGTGCACTTTCAGTGTTTTGTGAAAAAATGGAATAAATAAATCTGCAAAAAACCTCAATTTTAACCTTTAAATTACACTTTATTGAACATGATTAAAGATATTAAAACCAGTTGTAAACCTAGTTTTAACCTTTATCTGTGGCCATGCCAAATATGGTTTCTTCATTTTCATTAATTAGTTCATAATTTTCTATCGCCGGACATATGAAATTGCATGTATTTTCGAGCGGCACTTGCCGCCTTAATACAAATTTATCGATATGAAAGAACATATCAGTATTTCTACGTATATAATATCAAATTTAAAATGTATCAAATTGAGGAATGATGGGGAAATATAAAAAAAAATCAGAGAAAATTGGATAAAAATTACTTAAAAATCAATCTTCACTTCAATAATATGTTTTCTAAATTAAATCTGAAAAAGAAAAAAATTGTTTCAAATTGAATGTTAACAAAATCAATAACAATTAACATCTGAAACATATAAAGGTAATTAAAATTAAAACTAAGTTTATAAACTAAATTAATGAAAACTATTAATCGAAAAGCGTTCATAAAAATAACTAAAAACTATAGTTTCCGTAACTTAGCTTACCATTATCAAACTTAAAGTTAAAGCTATGATTACTTTTTAGGTATAAAAACCATTTTCAATTGTAGTTTTAAGTTACTCGTTACAGAAAGTTAAACAAAACAAAACAAAATAATATTGTTTCAATTATTTTCCAAAATGTATAACGAAATAGAACCCTCCAGTTTAAACAAAGAGTATAATAATTACTAAAGTCATTGTTTAATCATTCAATTGCAACTGTAAATATACAAATGACAAAAGATATTGCAGAGCAATGTTTGCTGGATGAACGGACGGAGAGAGCGGAAATTTTTCCACCTGGGCAAATATTCCACTTTTTCATATTTCACAGATATTAAAAAAATTTCCGCTCGATCCATTCCGCCCGAATGGGCCTGAATGGTCCTTGTCCGGGTACAATTCAGCAAAGGAGAAACCGTGCATCCAAATAATCAGAATAAAGAGGAAAAAGGGAAAACGGAAGGGAAATTTTCCGAGTGAAAAATCGACGCCAATGAATAAATACCAAGACGAGATGAATTTTATGTCCAAGCAAAAAAAAATGTGCTAGGAATTAATTAACTTTAACCAATTATTAAGAAGTGTTTATCACATATATTTTTTATGTAAATTTAAAGTATTCCTCATATATTTTTAAACCACTTGATTATTTTATTATGCACAGATGACTTTTATAAATTTAAAATAATCCTCATTACAATTTTACTGTACATACCTCTCTGTTTCATTATTTACAGATAAACTTTGTTATGTTCGTGTTTATTTATTTATTAGCTAAATAATGTATTTATTTAGTTAACAGTCCATATTGATTTTTCGGGAGTGAAAACATTTCATTGCAATAATGAATTCAACAGGCCATTGACTTGATTTGATTAAATATGTGCGAAATAATTTAAGCAAAGATAATTCATTCGAAAATCAAATACTTTTGAGTTCGATATTTATGTATTATATTTATATTGCCACTCAATTTGGAAAATTAAATAAATTTAAATATCTACAGGGTGTTTCAAATTCGAAGCTCACCATTGGGATCTCGCTTAGTAGAAGAGATAGAGGGTATGTTTAAATTTTGCACTTTTGAAGAATTTTATGCTGATTAATGGACCATTGGAAAAAAAAATACTTAAATTATTTTTTCTACTTTGGTTTAATAATCGACCTTTTGTTATATCAAAAATAGTTTAATAATGAGATTTTTTATTTTACTGTTTTGCTCATTATTAAACTGTTTGTGGTAACATTTCAGTTGTCGCTATTGGTAGTACTTGTGAGTACTTGGAATATGACAGGTGTCGACATGAAAATGTAAAATTGCCGTGAATGATAATTTAACACTTTAATGAGTTACATACTAAAAATGCGGCAGATCGCAAATTGCTGTTGAGGTGCAACACATCTACATCGTTTGCCGAATAATACAGTGCCTTTGTCGCTGCGCCGTAAAACACTGTTAATGGTTTGTGCATAGAGGTTGTCTATCTATACAAGTAATCTATGACGCGAATAACCTAGAAATGTACGCAACGTGTTCGTGTTGCACAGAAAATAAAGATGAATAGAAATAATCAACATTTGATAGAAAAAAACCTCGAAAACAACATAAATAAAGCGTTTAATACGAATAGAACAGAAATACTTAATATAAACAAGTATTTAACTGTTGCTTGAAGGTTCACTGGTATTACAATTATTGTACACATTTATAGTTACAACACATGTATCTTTTGCATTAATTGTTATGCCAGGTACATTTTGCATTAATACACTATGCTGGTAGTTTGTGTTACCATGAAGGTTCACATTCATGTCGTTTGAAATATCTGAGAACGGTTCATTTGAGTAGGAAGTGCTCGTACTTGGCTGTGGTGAGTGATTAGGATTAAGCATATGGGCCACTTCAATTTTTTTTTTTTTAGCGATGTCTCGATGTAACCTTCCGCCACTGCAGACGGCTTCCACCCACCATGATTCTTAATCGTTATTAAATCTCCAACTCTGTTGGCCAAATTTGATGCACTCGAACGCCTAAAGCAATGCCCAGTGTATTTTTCGGGATTTTGAAGTTTCAAGTAAGAGGCTATTATTCTTGGAACCTGGCCAATTTTATTGATACCAATTGGACCTCTTGTGCAACGTCCATTTCGATATGTCAAAAAAAAAACGTTTTGTAGTAACATTATTTGGCCGTAACTCCGCATACTTTTTAACTAAAGCAATCCATTGCTCCTCATTTATAACAAACTTTCTCGGTTGATTTGTTTTCGTTTTAGGAACAGTTACAATAATGATGTTATCTTTAAATTCTATGTCGCCAACAGACATATTTAATAACTCATCCCGTCTACATGCACCTGCGTAGCCCATAATCAGGATAACTTATAAGTCGAAACTCGCATAAATAATTCATTGAAGATTCAGATTTAACCTACCTTTAATGCCAGGTAAGAAAGATCATTTGCCTCATGTAAAAACAAATCTATTTCAGAGCCATCTAATATTTTTGACTTTTTAGGCTGGTAACCTTCAGACTGCTTTTTTAAAAATCCTTGCAATCTTGCAAATTTTGATATATCCAAGTTCTTAAAGACACTTAGGCATGCACGCAGCATACTATAGGATGCCCATAGTGTCGAGGATTTCTTCGTTTTACTCATCTCCTCATAATACGCAAGTAATACATTTTCACTAACAACTGCTACACTTTTTTCTTTACACCACGAATTAAATACACTGTATTCTTTTTCATAAATCGCTTTAGACTTACTTGGGAGTAATTTATTAATTGCACCCATAGCAATTTCCCTAATTTCGGGTGGTGTGCCAGGAATATTTGAATTTTGTTGCATTTTAAATAATAATTCACTATTAAAATAAATAATCTACTGTCAACTGATTGAATTGTTTTTCAGTGCTGCCACATATTAAAAGATAAAACTCACTATGTTTAAGTATATATTTTATTTTAGGAATGAATCCTTAACTAAAACCAAAGTAGAAAAAATAGTATATTATACTTGTTTAATAAGAGGCATTGTGGGGCACTCGTTCCTTGGATCACTCCTCGCTGCGCTCGTCGTGCTCCAAACCCACTCGTGCCACAATATACCCTCTTATTAAACTTGTATAATAATATACTATTGTTTTCGAGTTAAGTGCAAAAAAACTGAAAAAAAAACTGATTTTCGTTATTTCTTTATATCTCCGTTTTTTGAGGTGATATTTAAAAAACGGCAGAGACGTTCTTATGGCACTTTTTTATTATCTAATAATAATAATAATAATAATTTTATTTGGTGTCAATACGTTACAGTTTACACAAGTCATGAATACAGCTACTTCTCTGGCTAAAGATAAAATACACAATAAAATTAGACAAAATACACACTAAAAATACGATAATTAAAATTCGTAAATAAATAATATGTAAACATTATAAAAGATTAAAAGATAAACATTTTAAAATTTTAAAACCTAAGGTCTGAAATGCAAAATTCAAAATTTAGAACTTAAAATTTAAAATTTAAAACTTAAAATCCAAAATTCAAAATTCAAAATTTAAAACATAAAAAATAAATAAAACAAAGTTAGAAGTTCGTTAATTATCAGACGTAAAGGTACAGTAATATACAAACACAAACACTTTAAAATGTGTCAAAATCCTGTAGGTTACTAGATAAGCATTCTTCTACGCTATAAAATGCTTTTCTGATAAAGTATCTTTTTAATGCCAGTTTAAATTTGCAATTTGGCAACGATTTTACATTTTCAGGGAGCATATTGAATAGTTTTGGACCATAGTAATTAACGCCATTTTGTTTTTTTGAGAGCCTTGGACAACTTGAGTAAATGTCAAGTGCTTGTCTCGTATTATGTTCATGAATTTGAACATGAGTACGGTATCTGTCCATATTTGTCTTAACAAATATTATACATTTTAACGCATAAATGCACGGAACTGTTAAAATGTTAAGTGCGATAAAGCTAGGCTTACAGTCCGCAGTGTACGATAATTCGCAAATGACTCTTAATGCTCGCCTTTGCAATTTGAAAATTCTTGTAGTTATACCTGAGTGCCCCCATATTAGTATGCCATATGAGATGTGTGATTGAGTCAATGCAAAGTAAGCCGAACGAAGTGCTAATTGTGGAAGTGTGTTGTTAAGACGTCTCAGTAAATACGTGTTTTTGCAAAGCTTCGCAGCTAGCACTTCGCCCTGTTTATTCCAAGTAAGTTTAAAGTCAATGTGTATACCTAAGAAGTTAGATTGACTCAAAGTGAAAGGCTGAGAAGTTTCCAGAGAAAATATGACTTGCACGGTTTTCGTTTCGTTTAGTGTCAGCCTGTTAGATGTTAGCCATTCCCGAGTAATTAGTTGTCCATTTGAATCAAGGTCCATTGCAACTTGAAGAGAATGGGACACAGATTTTATAGTTGTATCATCTGCATATAAGCTGAGTCTTTATAAATGTTTGGTAGGTCATTTATGTAAATTAAAAAAAAGCAGAGGGCCCAGGATTGATCCCTGCGGTACACCGTAATTTACAGGAGTATATGTCGAATTTCTTTCACCCACCCGTACCATTTGAAGTCGATCAGTGAGATAAGAATTAATTAATCTACAACATGAGGGCGAAAAATTGTAAAAGTACAGTTTTCGTAAAACAACACCGTGTGAAACACAGTCAAAAGCCTTACTGAGGTCCAGAAATGAAGCAACGGAATACATTCCTTTTTCAAATCCGTCTATGATTGCCTCAGTTAAGCCAATGACCGCATCACACGTTGATCTTCTCTTACGAAAACCGTACTGCATACCAGAGAGCAGATTGTTCTAAAAACTCGCTCATTTGGATAAAAAGGACTTTTTCGAGAATTTTTGATATGATGGGTAACAGTGAGATAGGGCGATAGTTGTTCATGTCGCTTATATCATCTTTTTTGAAAATAGGTATAACACAGGCACGCTTCAAAGCGTTAGGAAAGATGCTATATCTAATGCAGTCGTTAATTAATTGTGTAAGAGGGACAATAATTACATCCACTATACTTTTAAGTAAATCTACATTGAAACCATAAATGTCTCTACCATTCGTATTTTTCAGATTCCTTATTATGTTCCTGATTTCACGACAACTAACTTGCTTGAATGAGAAATATGGTGTGTTCGTAAAAGTATTTGAATTGATCATAATTTTTATGGGGTCAATATTAGACTCAGGCAAGTTATCCATAAGTGTTTCAGCAATATTACTATAAAATAAATTAAATTCATTTACATCAATATCACAGTTAGTTTCCGGCTTGCTTTTATTGCGATTAGAATTAATAATAGTCCATATGGAGTTGGGTGTGAAATTGCACTTTTTTAGGAAAGAGTGATTGGTTTTTTCGCTTGTTTAAGGGCGACATGGTACGATTGTTTGTATCTTATATAATTACATTTGATTTCTGGGTTTCTTTCGCTAGCATCCCGCATCAGGAGGAGTGTTTCCCTCATTTGCCTCAGATCGTTATTAAACCAGTTAATGCTTAATTTATTCGGCTTACCCATAATTAGTTTTTGTGGAAAGGATTCGTTTACATGTTGTTGTTAGGTTTGCATAAATAGATCAAAACTAGTGTTTATATCAACATTGACTTCATGAAGATTGCTCCAGTCCTTTGTTAGAAGAGAGTTACAAAGTCTTAATTTGCCGAATTTAGTTATTGGGCGTATTATTTTTTTTACGAATTTAGAACTTTCGAAATCTGTGTTTAATTGTACATGGATACCACTGTGATCTGACAAGCCTGGGTCGATCGGGTAGGTAGAAATATTTTCGGTATCGGCATTGGAAAACACATTGTCCAAACAATTACTTGACCTGGTATTAAACTTCACCAGGCCGACCAAACCATGTGATGCCATAAGATCGCAAACTTGGGTAGCTCTAGTATCAGTAGTATTGAAATTTACGTTAAAATCACCACCAATTACTATGGTCCCACTAATAGATGACATCATATTTTTAGTTGTAACATATTTCGTTTCTTTTGAACCATCATCAACTTTCTTATTTCTTATGGAGACCACGTAAGTATATTTTATTCTTTAACATTCAATTTAAATGCGAAGCTGCACTGATGAGAGATAAATCTCGAAACGCGTCTGCAGATGGCTATTTACTTAATTCTTACATATTTTTTTGGATCAGTTTTATAATTTAAAGTTTTCAAATTCAATTTAGTTTTATTTTTCAAGTTAGTCCTGTGGGTAGAAATAAGGGATCTTAAACCAATGTTATTTCACTAAGTACGTAGTACTAGTAATAACGCAAATTTCTTTTGTATCATTCAATATCCGGCGTGGCACTAGCCAGGGAAGTAGTTGTTTCAATAAGTTATTTGTTTATAGTCTTAGTAAGACTTAATTTTGCTTGCAGAGTTACGAACAGGTTGAATATTTATATATTCAGGCTATATTTCGTTTTTTTGAATTTATCATATTTGTTTTCTTTCGCATCTCAATGCTACATTTCTTGTGATAACAATAATATAACACAACATATATATAATTTTATAAATAAATATATAATCGTTTCAAACACTTTTATTGGCAATCTATGTTGCGCTTATTAAAAATCATCCGTGCCATGGAATTAAAAACACTGCATTCATCTGCCCAATCCAATCCCAATCATGTTTTTTTTTAAATTATCATCTTCATTGTACTTTTGTAGTAACAAATTACAAAATGCAAGGCGTCTTAAATTGTCACCAGACGCAAGTGTATGGCCAAACGAATTTTATGTGGTTTATATTTGCTGGTTAATCCAGTTCAGCTGGCACTTCGCGGCAAGAGATAAATTTTGATGCATCTAAAATATGTTTTGTAAGTAAACGTAAAATTAAGATACATTTAAGATACATTTAGTATTATGGGTTTTCATGGTGTGTGTTTTCGCAGGCAAATTAAAGCAAAATACAGCCAAATTATAGCAAACTTATAAAAAGTGGGTGGCGTAACAGTGCGACATAGTTATCTAATGTGCGACGTGTAATTATTTGTGAGTTATTCTTATTGAATTCAACGTTTGATTAAATTTTCTTATACTAATTTACACATAACCTCAATTGATTGCACTGATGAACCAAATCCAACGACTTGTAACTTGTCCCTCGATAACATTCAGTGCATGCTACAAAAACATTTTACCACATTTAAGGAATAAATGATGTCCTTTCTCACTTCCACACTACACAACACTAATAAGAGATTATCGGAGCTCGAGAAAGATAATTCGACACTGAAACAAGCAATTAAAACGATCCATAACGAACTTAACACATCTCGATCACACTGTAACCATTCTGTGGACCAAAATGAAATTGTTAACGAGGTTAATGAACGTTACAAACGTGCAAAAAATATTATTATTTTCAATGTACCCGAGCCAACGGATGAGCTTGCAGATCGTGTCACTGTTACCAAAATTCAAGACATTGTGCAGACTGGATTATCGATTGATGGAATTCAAAGGATTGGCAAGATTCATGGTTCTCGCTCTTGGCCTATAAAACTCATACTAGGTAATAATGATGATGTTAAAACCATCTTACGCAACACTAAAGCATTACGGAATTCGACATATGCTAATATATCAATTAAGAATGATAGCACTAAAAAGCAAATGGAATTTGAAAAGAAGTTGCTTTCAGGATTTACAAGGAAGAAAGAAGTAGGAGTAACCAAAATTGCGTTAAAATATATTAAAGGATCCCTTACAATTGTCCAGGAAAACTACGTGCGTCCCAGCAGATCGGCAATACTAGTAACAACATCCAACTGTATTATCAAAATGTTAACTTGTTAACGAAGACAGACTTAATTTACAATGCTGTGGCAAGTAATGAATGCCCAGGACCGATCCTGTACCCTTGGCCGCCCGCGTGCAAATGTTGAGTTGGCCGCCCCCTCAAGTGCATATCTTGGGGGTTGCGTGTTTACTATTTTAGTAATAAGACACCAAAAAGTAACTTATTATCAAGAATATGTATAATTTCAATTACAAATAATACGTAACTTTTTGCTACAAAACGAAATATTCGTGATTTTTTGCATTTACGGTTTTTTAAAATATTGTTTCAATTAAATAATTTGTGCAACGTTACGACAATAGAAGTCGCCCTAATGGTGTATCTATCTATTACGAATACTTTGGGTTACAATTCCATAGTGAAAAACCGTTTCTCTGTCAGCGTCTACATTGACCTGATTAGATCTAATAAGATTGAAACTGGTGCTCGGTTGTCGCACGGGGAAACAATATTTCAATGTTTATCAATGATATTGTTATAATTGTCGCTAGTTTATGATTTCTTATTGTCTGTGGATTTCTCAATCCGTCAAGCAAATTTTCCAATGTTAAGATAATAGATGTTGCCCTGATGGTGTATCTAGCTATTACGATTTGAAATTTTAATTATTTACATTCAAGTTGACACAGTGCCACCAGAACATGTTGATGGTAGAGCCACTTATACAATATACCCTCCTCCCCATCATTTTTTTAAGAAAGAAACAACGATTTATCTTCCTAGACCAAAATAACTGGCGAAAAAGTGTTTTCAGAGTTAATTAAAAATTCTTGCTAAGTTTGAAACTGCAGGTTCTTCTTGGCTTTATATAACGAGCCGCCCCTGTCCTCAGCACTAAACTTATTGATAATTGAATAGTTTTGTGGCTGAGAATTGTTGATAAATTCATTATATTTAAGGATGGGTGATATTTCACGTACCTGTGATTTTTCACTGATAGTAAAAAATCACAGGTCGTTACTGAATTTCACCGTGACTGTGATTGCTACTGTTAGCCAAACTGTGACTGCTAATTAAACAGTGATTGCTACTTCAAACGTGATTGCTACGTAAAATTGTAATTGATTGAACTGTAAAATCCCATTTTTTTGACATTTTTCACCAATTTTATAGAACATTTTCTTAACCATTTTTTAAAGCCCTTAAATTTTGGCACATTTTAGTTTTCAAATAATCGAGATCACCTGACACGTTTGGGTATTATAAACCTTTAAAAAGTTTCTAAACTTCTGGACGCAGAAACCTTGTTTTTGAACATTTTTTTACACATTTTACAAACAAGTTTCTTAACAATTTTTTGTAGATATTTTAATTTTCAATTAATGGAGATCATGCAACGAGTTTACAAGTTATATACTTCGAAAAAATCACCGGCAAAAACTATCTAATAACAAAAAAAATAACATAAAAATCATTTATATTTTTCTTGAATGATTTTTATCACATTTTAAAACTTGCATTATTAAAATTGTCCAACATATTTGGAAGAGCTATTTTCGAAAATCGACAAACACCTTTTACAAAAATTTAACACACAAATGTCTCGATTTTGACGTTCCAATGTTGAACAAAAATCTCTAAAACGAGAAAAAAGGGTTAAAAAACAAGACTTGCAGTGTTTAACACGTTTGGTCGCTATACGTTTTAAAGAAGCAAACATTGAGGTTTCGATTTTTAAAACGTATAACGACTACACTTGAAAATCTTGATTTTCTAATCTTTTCTTTTTAGAGATTTTTTTTTTGAAAATCGTAAATTTGGCACTATTCTGCTTATGAATGATCATAATCAAGATTTTATAGGTATTTTATTAACCTTTTCTCATTTTTTTTTTATTTCGACTTGAAATCGAATGATCAAAATCAACATTTTATTATCTTTTGATTAATTTATTCATTGGTGAAAAACTGGGTACGTGGGCAACAAGATATGGCACACTCACCACGTAAAATAGCACCCACCATTCACTCTACCAACTTTATTCTAACCTAAAATTCTGTATGGTTGAAGAAATTTGAAAATATGAAAGTTTAAATAAAAATAATGCGAAACGTATTTTGTAAATCTAAAACTCTTTATTAATTACTTTATACTCCATTTTTCTCTGCTCTCATGTTCAAATTACTATTTTCATGAACTGAAAAAATCAAAATAAAAGCAAATGCTAAACTTCCC